>PVKC010002713.1:0-42023 GCA_004027635.1 Crocidura indochinensis
TGACTATGGTGACCTTCCTTCAAATAGGAAAACAGACTGGGAAATATTTTGTTTGAGTTTATGTATGAAAGAATAGATATGAGTATAGATGATTGGGAGAAATTTAGGGTAGTCAATTACATTTTTGACTGAAGTAGGAAAAAGTTTACCCTTTTTATAGGGAATTTGCTGAGAACCATGCATAAATACTTGTATTTAGAGCCTCAAGGCATAGATCAGTGATAGATAGAGGCTCCATAAAGGGGGGGGGGGCATTTGACCAGAGCAAATGCTGTCATAACAAGCTAAGCCCTGTGTTTATGTCTCTGTATGTCTCTGGAGCTGAGAGTTGCTGTGTCCTGCTTCAAACCCATCTTCGAAAAGCTATGCATTGCAAAACGTGCTCATTGTAGTCATTAATCCAGATATCACCTCTGATTCAAAAATCAGCTCAAATTATTTTATATATTTTTGTTTTGCAGGTTAAAGTTTTTTTTCATAAAAATACTATTTCTTGTGGAAAAGTTTTCTTCTTCCTAGGAGGGCATGATAGAAAATAATTGAGAAGCACTGCCATAGATTAACAGCGAGGTCCTTAGAATGTAGCTGAAACTGAGCTCAAATTTATTTTCTTTTCAACATTTTAAATTTTGAGAAATTCCGCTGAAGTTTTTTTATTTTATTTTGATTTTTAAATTCTGTTTCCCTATCATCCTCATCCTTTTGTTCCATTCTGAGAGGGATTTAATATTGATATGATTTATTTGCCTTGCCCCACCCTGATTTTCTGTCAATTAGACTTAATGCATAAACTCTTACATACTCCTATTTTTCTGTTCCTTTTTAAAAATAATCATTGATCCCTTTGGCTTTTTAATCTTCATTTTCTATTATACTATGGAAAGGAGAATTGAAATGTAAAATTTTAACAAATCTGTCTTCAGAATTTTTTTCACTTATAGATAAAAGAAACCAGACTTCCAATAATGGGAGAAAGTTTGTGGGAAAGTTCATGGCACCTAACTTTTTATTTTTTTCACCTATTTTTCAAAAAGCTACGTTTTGGGGTATGTATGGGAAGGGTGGACTAAATCCAACTATACTCAGAACTTATTTCTGACTCTGTGATCAGGGATCACTTTTGATGACATTCAGGAGACCATATGAAGTGACAGGGATGGAACTGGGTCAGTAACATGCACGGCAAGTTCCCACTTTACCTTTCTAAGAAATCTCTCACTGTGAGTAGTAAAGTGTACAAATATCTTCATGCTTTGACACTTTCAACATGCTGCCGTCTTTATGGTTTCTATTCTTCTTGACTTGATCATGCCAGAATGGTTAGGATGTCCTCACTTGAATGGACCTTGGGTATAAATGTACTGATCCTAGATTTGAAAGCAGGAAAAAGGTGTGGCATGCTTCTTTTTTATTTATTTATTTATTGGCATGCTTCTTTTTATAGCTTTATTGTCTTTCTGGTTCTTCTTTGGCAAGTTGGAGTTTGTCTTTTACCTCCTGGTCTCTTCTTTCATGGTTAACCTGTGAACCCCTTGCCTAGATTCTCATCTTTGCTTAATATTTGACCTTTGACACAGGATCTCAATATTAATTATGCCTCTTCTATTTTTATATTTTATATCACCATGTACTTTTCATGTGAGTAGTAATCATTGATTATAGAATTCATTTCCAGCCCCCAAATATAGATGAAGTCAGTCATTCTTGGAAACATCTGAAAGTACACACTGGTTTATTAAATTTATGGCTGTTTAAATTATTTGTTCTCCTTGCATCTAGCTTCAACACTCATAGTCATCCAGACCTTAGCCTTTTTCTTATATAGTGCCTTCATTTTATTTTATCTTGTATAATTATTCTATTCATCATCTACTATGGTGATTGTTGTAATATGATGCTGATGATGATGGTGACAACAATGATATCCAGTGTATTTGATAGAGTGTCTGAGTACATAGATTATCATACTTGGTATTCATAACATTAATAACAAATGTTTATTCTCATTTTGCCAAAAGGAAAATGGACCCAGAGGATAAGGTACTTCCCAAAGGTTACCCTAAAGTCAAGAGTCTGAGGGAGCCTGAAATAACCTCTGTTCCTTCTCCCTGCCTAAGTATCAATTTCTTTATCATCTCTTATATCTTCCATAGTCACTGAATTTTATTCTTTGTCATTGTGACTTGCCTAAATACACGGTGTATTGGAAAAATTAAGATTATGGTGTCTTTAATAAAATAGCTTTGAAGGGGTTGTGGATGTCCATCCTGGGAATACTTTCTCTGAGTGAAACAAAAATTCAACTTGTGTTATAGTCAATGAAGTCAATGGTTCAGTTAATAATGCCCCTAATGGCATAATTCTTCTCAGTGTTAGTCATAGCTACCTTTAAAACCAGTGATGATGGGGGCCGGGCGGTGGCGCTGGAGGTAAGGTGCCTGCGCTAACCTAGGACGGATCTCGGTTCGTTCCCTCGGTTCCCCATATGGTCCCCCGTGCCTGCCAGGAGCGACTTCTGAGCGAATAGCCAGGAGTAACCCCTGAGCGTCACCGGGTGTGGCCCAAAAACAAAAATAAATAAATAAATAAATAAATAAAACCAAAGATGAGAGTAATGACAGGACATGTGGAAATAAGGCCTATCTAAGTAGCCCTGTACCTAAGTATAATGGGGCAGGACATTCCTGGGAGGAGAAGAACCTCATAGAAGCCTCTTGATGGTATTAGTTCTAATCTCAAAAATCTGAGTTTCCAATCTTTTAAATCCCCAGCCATTGCAGCAACACACTACAAATGCCATTGATGAGTTTTCCACACTCAGATTCAGACAGAATCAATGCTATGATCCATACACTGCCACTGCAGAGAAAAGCTCACTCTCCATGCTTATTTCAACACAGGAAAAGTATCTTTCAAAATCCGTTTTTCTTTGGACAGATGAAGGGTCCTTAAGTCACACGTTCTTCCAAGCAAGGACCTTCTCCTTGGCTCTTCTCTCTGCCTCCTTTTGCTGGAGTCAATCTCAGGAGACTTGTGGTGGCCTAGAACCAAGATGTAGGACCAAAGGAAAATCCACCAAAGTGATTTAATAGAAAAGGTAATTCCTATTCAAATGGGATGGTCCCTTATTCATTTCCTCGGATTATCGTCAAATTTATGTCACCAGCAAAGGAGCTTTATTGAGTTTCACAGAGATATTCCTTTTGCTCTCATTGTCGTTAGTTGGCACGCTGACATTTTCATATGTGTCTCAGCTAATGCCTCAAAATTACTCCATCTACAAATGTAACAATTGAACAGATAATTTTAATAAGATTCAGCTTGACTTCAGACTGCACTCCTTCCTTTCTTTATAGAATGCAAATTGTAACCTGTTTTTAAAGCCATGCAATGCAGTGAACTTTAATGGGATTTGACAACATCATATTAAGCACAACAACTACGCATAATGTACCGAAAAATTGGACGTGAAATTGGAAACATAGCTGAGAACAAAGTAAATTTACATGGTTTGGTAGTTTGAATGTCTGATATCATATTCTCTCATGCAAGCCCCATAAAAAAGCAAAGGATTTAACAATGGATATCAGCAGAAAGTGCTTTTAAAGTTAAAACTGATGGATGGCTTGTCAAAAAAAATAATTGCATTGGTTGGAAAGTCGGGATGCGTGCTGAGGGGGAGAGAACAGGATATACAGAGAGGGTGATGGGAAGTGACAGTGGTCTGTCAGGAAGGACTGGCTGCCCAGAGGAGTGTGAAGCCAGAGCTATAAGGTGGCAGAGTAGAACAGGCTGTCAGAGCGGGAAAGTGGCTTTAATACCCTGAAAAGCAAAGGAATCCGCCTGTCAGCTTTGCTCAGCCGTGCTGAAAGAGGAAGAGAACATGGCATAAAGTTAGAGACATTAAACAAGGGGGGAGTGGGTGGGCAGGAGCAGTGCTGGAGAGCACCGGCAAACACTGCACACGGGCAGGGAGACATCTTCTGGGAGCTTCTATTTCCTTTTTCATTATGCACAGTTTATCCTTTTTTTTTTTTTCCACTGAGAGCCCATGAATTAAATGTAGAGGGCTGGGGGACTTGTTTATACTTTTATACCAGAGGGTGACTTCTGTAAAGACATGTGCTGTCCCATGGATGCCTGCCACTCAAGGCAGGCTGTGGTCTTTCTTCTAAGCACATCTAGGCTAGGCATACCTGGGGAAAATATTTGACCTTCAGGTCCCTAGTTTCATCTCCTGATCTTTTCTGGATTCCAGTTTTGCTGTCTTCTGGAACCATAGTGAAAGCAAGTCACTCTAGGACAAGCTTATTTCTGGCCAAAGTGCTTTTGAGGACTTTACACTTGCGCCTTACAATAGGCTCATGCTTAAAGTGCAATAATTAGATGATTTTTTCATAAATATTTTTACTCTATCAGCATTGTTTTGAATATTTTATCCTTCTTCCTTAATATACTCTCTATCAGGGGCTGGAGCGATAGCACTGCAGTAGTGTGTTTGCCTTGCACATGGCTAACCCAGTACAGACCTTGGTTTGATCCCCCTGTGTCCCATATGGTCCCCCAAGCCAGGAGCAATTTCTGAGCACATAGCCAGGAATAACCTCTGAGTGTCACCAGGTGTGCCCCCCCCCAAAATATATATTTATACTCCCTAGCAGTGAGGTTAATTTGGTTATCTTGCAGGGGCCTGACTGGTAATGAACACCTTTATACTGAGCCTATGCTACTTTCTCAGGAGTTCACATCATGTCTTGACGATTTAATTGTCCTAGTGACCAGAGAGGATTATGGAGTTTAGGAGGGCTTAGAAAATGGCACTTTGTCATGTTAAAATGATTTTATGTAGCTGACCTTACAAATAGTTTCTGAGAATCATCCAGATTCATGAACCATTATGTTTGGTCTCGTAGTTTGGAGGGGCAAGAAACATTTCTTTATAAAGAAATAACTATGTCAGAGTTAGGGTAGGGGACAGAAGGTAGTCTGGGTTCGATTCTTGGTACCACAGGGTCCTCCATGCACTTCTAGGAGTAGCCTCTGAGTACTACCAGATGTGACCCCACCTCCTCAAAAAAAAAAAAAAAAACCTAAGCAAAATATAACTGACCCTGCAGTTATGGAGGCAAAAAAATGCTTAAAATAGCAACAGCAGCAAACACATAAGCTCTTACATGCCAGGTAAGGTTCTAAATTATAAGTGTGTATAAGTTTCTATTTAACTCCCTTAAGAGCCCAGAAAAGTAGGTTTAATATTGTCATTTTGAAGCTAAGGAGTCTGAGGCTCACAGAATTTAAATAACTTGTATAAGGCCACACAGCTAGGAAGTGGTCAAATTAGGATTTAAACACTGGTGGTGGTCTGATATCCAAGCCATGCTTTTGGTCAATATACTAATGTGTATGTGCGTTTGGGGTGTGTGTGTGTGTGTGTGTGTGTGTGTGTGTGTGTTGTGACATACTTAAATGCTTGTTTGATTCCTATTTACTCTGTTTTTCTTATTGTTTGCTTTCTAGGAGTTATTTGGTTGCAAATAATTGCCAATAATTAGCAAGGTAGGCTGAACTATCTGGAAAGGTGCAGGGCCCCCAAGTAACCTTCTTTGCACTGTCCTAATTTGAAGGACGAAGGGAAGACAGTCGCTGCAAGAGGTGTCCCCATCACCAACATCAGTGAAAATAGTCATCTGAAGTTTTCAGCCTTAGGCTATGAAAATAGATCTACACTCACAAAGAGTATTTGTTACTGGGCTATATGAAACCAGTTGTCAGAATTTCAGGGACTCCTGCTTCTTTATTCCTGAGACTGGCCTCATCCTCGAGCTTCATCTTCTTTTACTCTTGTGTTCATAGGCTATAACGTACTGTTTCATATTAAATGCATGAATTGCAGGATCTTCCCGCAGGTACTCAGGAACCTAAAGCCTCACTTGGGTCTGCACCCACATCCCTTGAGTTTGTCCATTCTCAGCAACACCTGGCCACACTGCTATCCCCTGCCTTCCTGGTAAAACAGTATAATTTTGTTATCTGCAAGCAGAGATTTACTGTTTTGTGGGGTGTTTTTCTACTGCAGCAGTGGTGCTGCTATTTGTTTCTAACGATCTTTGTCTGATCCCAAGAGAGCTTTGAGCATACATACATAGTCTTGTTTGTCTGTGTTTCCTGAAAGTCAAGTGGGAAGAGGTTGAGGTTTTTAGGAACATTCACTACCGCTCCTTGCTGCCTCAGCAGCCCCAAAGGTGATTTCAGGTGGAACCCCAAACTCATAATTGGAAGTTTGAGTTGCATGTGCAAATGCATATTTTTACTGGCCATTACAATCTGTTTCAGTCCTTAGTCTTTAGTGCATGGAGCTCTCTGCATGTGATAGGGCTGGGCAGGTCAAATCACCTTACCTAAGGCAAAGGAGGAAGTGCTTAGGGAGTGCCAGATATGTCTCTCTAGAATTTCCACCCTTTGTTTTTCATTATGACTCCTGAGAATACATAGATGCCCAGTTAAAAATGTGTACAGTGGGGCTGTAGAGATAGCATGGAGGTAGGGCCTTTGCCATCCATGCAGAAGAATGGTGGTTCAAATCCCGACATCCCATATGGTCCCCGGAACCTGCCAGGAGCGATTTCTGAGCATAGAGCCAGGAGTAATCCCTGAGCACTCCTGGGTGTGACCCAAAAACCAAAAATAACAATGTGTACAGTGCATGACTAGTATGAAACTGCATATTTCCATAGTCTATGCATGTTTATTCCATCAACTATGGGCTCTGCTTTTTGTGTTGTGATTACTCATAGATAAAGGTACTTAGGCATATGTCTTGCATTTGACCACTGGCTCCACATGGCACAGAACTGTAACCCCAACATTATAGGTATGGCATGAGTACCACTTCTGGGATGACCCAACTATTGCCTGGGACTAAAGGGTATGAAATATTTCTCTATACAGGTACACTGGCCTTTTGAATACTACTTGGGAGAACCCATTAAAAATATCTACAACAGGACCGGGGATAGATAGCCAGCAGTAGGGCTTTTGCCTTGCACACAGCTGATCCAGGACAGATAGTGGTTTGAATCCAGGCATCCCATATGGTCCCCTGTGCCTGCCAGGAGCAATTTCTGAATGCAGAGCCAGGAGTAACCCCTGAGTGCTGCCATTGTGACCCAAATGCACACACATATAATCTTACATTAATTTAAAGTAGCACATAACTCAGAGTTGAATTTAAGAAGAACCTCTGAACTCTAAGGGAATGAAGTTAATACTCCAGTGTCCATATCATAGATGAAAAAAAAAAGGCCAAGCTCAGAAAGAATAATCATGTTGCCCAAAACACACAGAAAGCACACTGTGAAGCAGACTTGGAATGAGATCTTCAGATCCTTGTCTGGTCTTGTTTGGTTCACAAAGGCCTTTCCCGGGCACTGGTGCCCAGTGCAGATTCTGGAATCCATCATGCCTAATTCAAACCTAAACTTTAACATGCTGCTTTGTGTCCTTGAGTCAGTTACTTCTCCATATTTCATCTGTGGAACAGAGATAATAGCAGCACTTGTCTCATACGGTTGTTGGGAAATTAAGTGAGATGATGAATATGAAGTACTTGGTACCACACCTCTATGTGATCACTGCTCATCAGATGTAGTTCAGCATCCTCCTCCTCTTTATCATCATCATCATCATCATCATCATCCCTTTTTAGGTGCCGTAAGAAGTGCAGATATTTGTCAGAGGTCCTTCTTAATTTCAACTCTGAGTTATGTGCTACTTTAAGTTAATGTAAGAAACTGAGTCCAGGTACAAGAATATGTGTGATGTGGGCCTCCTATAATCACCCTCTGAGTTCCTGTGGGGTAGGTGCCAACAGCATCACTGGGTGGTCATCTAAGGCCCTTCTTGCAAGGTTTTACCCTTGACACTGGGCAGAGCTTGGGAAGGAAGCTGCGGCTATTTTTATTTTTATTATTATTATTTTTTTACACTTTGAGAAGATTGCTGCAGTTATCTGGAAATCTATTGCTCGAGCAAAAGCAGGATTGCGTGATGCGATTTAAAAGGCCGGCAGCTGCATTTCATCCTTTTCACAAGAAAATAACCCCTTACTCCAGTGAAGCTAAAAATAAAAATGGCAGTACATTTGGCAACTGTGTGCCTTCCTTTATTACCTCAGCAGTATCTGAATAAAATGTCTTATTAAGCAAGATATAAGGGCAATGAAAGGGAGAGTAAGTCAAATTAGTTGACAGCTAAAGCTGGGCACATCATATACAGTGAGGGTAGTTACTGTTAAGTAAAATGGATTTAATGCCGAAATAAATGCCGATATTTACATGCCTATATTTTGGCAACCCAGAATAGGGAAGGGCATAGAGTAGTGACTTTTGAGCTAGGAGATCTTGTTGTTTAAGTCTGGACCTAGCATACAGCAGTCATGAAATACAGAGCAATTCACTCTCTCACCTTGAGCCTTGCTCCTATGTGTGCCAAATGAAGGGCATTTCCTGGAAACCAGAGGCTCTGGGAGAGGATCTCAAGAACCAGGGATGTTACACATTCTACAAGTGTAACAGTCTGCTTCATTTGGCTGTCATGTTAAATTTGACTGGGATATCTTCTTGGGGTTATTGACTAAGATGGTCTCTTAAGGATTAGAAGGCTAAACAGTAGAATTCTCCACTCTCAGATAGGATTATTTCTACGAAGTCTTGCAATTGTGACCTTCACAAGGTCTTTGATGGTCAGTTTAGGGCTGAATTAGGAAGTCCACATGCTCTATTTCTACTCTTCTGCGGAATCAGAAAGACCTCAGTACTAAGGGGCCCAAGGCAGTGCTGGGGAGTAGGATTGAAGGTAAGTGTATGTAACTAGGGAAGGGAAGGGAATATTTTGGTGAAAGTGTGTGTTTTTCATGAATGTGAACATCAAGTATAGACTTATGTGTGATTGTAATGGGGGAAGAAGTGGCAAATGTAGACATGAAGAATCTAATACTTGAATGTTTTGTAAATGAATATTTATTGGTAGAATTTATACTGTGTGTGAGGAATGTGTACCAAACCTTGTCCTTATCTCATATAATAATTGTCTTTTATGGCCAGAGTGGTTGCACAAATGGTAAGGCATCTGCTTTTCCCATTCTAGCCTAGGAAAAACCACAGTTAGATCCTCCGGTGTCCATAATGGACCACCAACCCAGGATTGATTTCTGAGTGCATAGCCAGGAGTAACCCCTGAGCATTACCGGGTGTGGCCCAAAAACCAAAAAAATAAATTGACCTTCAATCTCATATTTTAAGTGAGGAAATTCAGCCTGGGAGAGTTTTTATCCAGTTAATAATTCATATAGTATAGAAATTATCTATAATTAGTATAGGATATCTTTATATCCAAGGTCTGTATCTGACTGAGTTATGCCTTTTTCCTTTATGAACATTCTTGTGACTTGCCTATTTCATAATGGGCTATAACCATAATAGCCTTGCACCTTTCAAAAAATTAAAATGATTCAGTTTCTGCCATTGAGATCTCAAAGTCAGGGAAAAGGTGAATAATCTTAATCTCGTAGGATCCCTGTGTACTTAATATTCATATTTCTATGTGAGAAGGAATGCCTCTAACTACAAGAGACCATTGTTTAAGTTGGACATTGATAGTTGTGTTTTATAAAAAAGTCACCACAAATGACAGTTAAAAATTATTCATTATTAATTTTTATACATACAGTGTTTCAACACACATCTTTAACCATTGTCCACTTCCCTCCACCACTGTTTCTATTTTCTTCCCTCCTCCAATGTCTCCAGTTTGCTTTCCTCTATGACAGGCACTTTTCTCCTCCACCATTGTCCTACTGTTTTCTTCCCTAACTTATCCCTTTAGGCTCCAGTGACAATTTTCCTATTGAAGAAAAGTTCTCTTGCCCTTCATTTCTTTTGTCTCTGGGCTTCATTATTTCCTTAATGATGTTTATTTATGTACCACATATGAAAGAACATTATATGTCTACCTTTCTCCCTTTGACTGTATCTGTCCCTTTTCCTCTGATTTGGAGAGCGTCATTTTCATGAAAAGTATCAATTTGAATGCTACTCTCCAGATTCATCCATGTAGCTGCAAATTGCATGGCATCACCTTTTTAATGGTCAAGTAATATTTCATTGTATACCTTAGTTTTTTTTATCTAGTTATCTGTTCTTGGTCTGTTGGATTGTTTTCATATTTTATAGATTGTGAATAGTGGTGAAATAAACGTAGAAGTGCAGATGTCTTTTGGATTGTACTTTTGAAATCTTGAGCTAGATCCCAAGGAGGAATATTGTTGGGTTGTATGGAAGCTAAATTGTTAATTGTTTGAGTAATGACCATATTGAGTTGGACTAGTTAACATTCCCACCAGCAGTGAACTAATGTGACTTTTCCACACACAACCTCAACTACATCCATGGTTTTATTCCTTTCAATGAATGCCAATCTCTCTCATGTGAGGTGGTATCTCATGCTTGTTTTGATTTGTATTTATTTGATGATCAGTGATACAAATTTGCATTTCCTTGATGATTAGAAATAAAGTACAATGTTTCATATGCCTTTTGACATTTTTATTTTTTTCTCTAAAGAGGTATCTGTTCATATCCTCCACCCATGTTTTGGATGGTGTTGGATTTCTTTTCCTGTAGAGATCTACCAGTGCTTTATATGTTTTGGATACCAGGTGAATGGTGGGCAAATAGTTTTTCTTAGTTTGTAGGTTGTCTTTGTATTCTGGTCCTCAATTATTTTGAGGTTAAGACTTTTCTTATGCTTGTTTATGTTTTCTTTCACTTGCTTTGTCAGTGACATTTCATTCTTAAAGATACTTTTATTTTCAATGTCATGGAAAGTCTGCCAATGTTTTCCTCTATTTGGTTAGGTCTTTCTTCTTTGATATTTTTCTGTCCTGAGGAATGTGATTTCCTGTCTTGAGGAATGTGATGGAGTTGTAAAGTCCATGCCTTAGATGAAGAAGATCTGGGTTCCATTACCAGCAATGCTAAAAATAAACTAACTTAACTGACTCCAAACAAAAAAGTATAATAAGGCTAGGGTTGTAGCTAAGTTATAGAGCTCATGCTTTGCATATGTCAGGCCTTGGGTTCTGATACATGCAATACCCTAGCATTGCAAAATAAAAATAAATTTATTCAACTACTATGCAAAAATAAAAACCATCTTAGATACTCCTGAGCAATTACTCATACAGTGTCCACCCTATAACCTTAGCATATCTTATTATCTTTTATTCATACCATGAAACACATCAAAGACTTTGTTAATCATGCTGTTTGATTGACTCATATACTGAGCCCTTTTATGCTGAAGAAAATATGAGAATCTAAGTAGATGTATGTTTGATTTCTGATGGTTCGTGAAGCCTAAATATATCTAATAATAGTTCTTTCATCTGCTATGCTTAAAATTATGATCTTTAACAAACAATCTCACTGGAACCATAAATCATTAAACATTTTTGCTATGTTAAAACAATGGATTATAGGCATAATTTTTTGAAGGATAGTGTATAGGCCTTTCATATGCATAGCATTTGGGGAAATTTATTGGTTCTTTATTTTGGTATAAGGAGAAATTGATACCCTTCACTGGAGTCATTCCATTGTTGGTAGGAACAGAACCTTTTGAGAAACCAAATAGGTGTACTCTGTGATCTAATGGTCCTACTCTAATATTTATAACCCCCAAAAAGTTCTACATAAATAGACATTGAATGATGTGTGTGATGATGTTATTATTGGTTTCAATAATCCTGAATGCTAGATTGAAGGCAATTTACATTGTAGTTATTGATAATTTGGTTAGTACTCTACTTTGGTATATTCTTAGAAAGCCATTCATCAGAACTTGGCAGGCAGTTGCCATCTAGCTCCTAGATTCATGTCTTCTCTGTATTCTTCAAAATGTTATGTTCACTTAGCTGAAGTTACTGAAGTTTGTATCATGATTATTACTTGTTATTTATTAGAAGGATGATAAGAGATTAGAATCTAAAATTTGAGATTTAAAGTTATTGAATCTAATGTATAAATTTAATAATAATGTCATGTGTATTGTAATTTTACTTAATATTAATATGCTTGGATTCTCTTATTGCTGGGATTATTTACTTCCAGATTTATCCAGTCATCTAAAGAAAAATAATCTGACTCCAAAATTTGGTCACCATTAAACCAAATTACAAGATATTTTGCCTACTGAATTTCTAAAATATGTTCTGAGAAACAACCAAGAGAACATTGCTATCATTTATTCCCTTTGATTCTAGTCACTACACTATTTACCAGAGAGTCGAACTCTGTAAGTTAAAACAAATTTAAGAATCTAGATGCAAGAGCCAGAGTGATAGTATACCAACTTGGAATCTTGCCTTGCCTTGCTGCTAAACCTGTGTTTGATACCTGGTATTTCATGTAGTTCCCAAGCCTGCCAGGAGTGACATTGGAGCACAAAGCCATGAATAAGCCCTGAGCATATCTGGGTGTGGTTCAGAAACAAAAACAAAGCAAAAGAGAAGAATCTGGGTGATTCTGGGAAATTGAAACAACAGTATTTAGTAAGTAAATATTTTACTTTGGAAATACTTTATTATGGAAATGTCTTGAATTTTACTTCTTTTTTTTGTGCCACACCCATTTGATGCTCAGGGTTTCTGGCTAAGTGCTCAGAAATTGCCCCTGGCTTGGGGGGACCATATGGGACACCTGGGGATAGAACCACTGTCCTTCCTTGACTAGCGCTTACAAGGCAGACACCTTACCTCTAGCACCATTTCACCGGCCCGAAAATGTCTTGAATTTTAAAAGGGGGAAAGGAGAACTCACCTTCAATTTTAAATATCAATATTCATAGAGGTGTCCATGGGAAAGGAAAATCACTGACACTCACTGTCAAATTTGGCCTTATGCAAGGTTTTTATTTTTGGGTAAGCAGGACACTAAACTAGGTAGTACTCAGGACTTACAGCTGACCTTCAGCTTCAGAGGATCAGATGTTGTGTCAGGGAAAAAACAAGGGCTTGCTTCATGCAAGGAAAGCACCTTTTCTTATCTTTCTTGCCTCATGTTCATGGTGATCCAGATTTCTAGGGTACCAAGGGTACCACCTAAAATGGTGATAAGATTTGTAGCCTTACTCTCAACCAGTAATAGATTTGCAAAATTCTTTTTGGAATCAATATTGTTCTTATAAGGCAACCATTTGAATGAATGGGAAATGTGTAATACTAGAATCTGCATCACTTCCTTTGAGCTTTTTAATGAACTTCATCTTTCACATGCTTACACATCAATGAAACTCATGAAGGAAAAAGAGCTAGAAGACTCGTGGGACCTCTTAACATCTTCCCTCATGTTCATTGAACCATCTGATAATCCTACTAGGGAGATATGTGTATGGAACTGATTAGATCATTCATGTACTTATTTTTAGGGTGTCTAGTGTATTTAAGAGTTCACATTAACCCAGGATAAATAAAATAAAATATCCCAAGTTCTTTCATGGATTATCCAACTTGTCATTTTACCCAGTTGTAATCAGAGTCAACTTTGAAGTTGTACACAAAAACGTTGTAATCATGCAAAGACTTTACACCTTTGAACAGTGCTCATAACTCTTTGTGGTAAGCTTCTGTGGTGGCTTGTCTTTCCAACCCTCATCTCTATTATCACTTGTATTATTACCATACTGTCTTTTTTTTAATTCCACAGATGAGTGATACTATTTGTTGTCTATTTCTCTTCCTCTGCCTTATTTCACTCAGTACAATAGTCTTCATATCTATCCATGTATAGGCAAATTTCATGATTTCATTTTTTACTAGCAACTGCATAGTGTTTAGTTGTGTAGATTTTAGCCGCTCATCTGTTGTCAGGCACCTGAGTTGTTTCCAGATTCTGGCTATTGTAAATAGAGCTGCAAAGAACATAGACATGAAGAGAGCATTTTTTAAATTTTTTTTTGTGCTCCTAGCACATATCCCTAGGAGAGGTATTGATGAATCATATGGGAACTCAGTTTCCAAGTCGGTTTTTTTTGAGGAATATCCATATTGTTTTCTAGAATGTTGGACTAAATGTCAATACCACCAGCAGTGAATGAGAGTTCCTTTCTCCCCAGATCCATGCAAGTACTGGTTGTCCTTGTTCTTTGTGATATGTGTCAGTCTCTGTGGCAGGAGATGATACCTCATTGCTGTTTTGATTTATATCTCCTTGATAATTAGTGATTAGGAGCAATTTTTATGTGCCTTTTGGCCATCTGTATTTTTTCTTTTAGGAACTGTCTGCTCGTTTCTTCTCCTGATTTTTGATGGGGTTAGATATTTTTTTCTTGTTAAGTTCTGTCAGTACTTTGTATATCCTAGATATTAGCCCCTTATCTGATAGGTATTGAGTGAATAGTTTTCTCATTCCTTTGTATCCTATCACTTTTTCCCTTGAGATGCAGAAGCTTATCAGTTTAATATAATACACTTTGTTTATCTCTGCGTCCACTTGTTTGAACAGTGTTGTTTCATCTTTGAAGATACCTTTAGTCTCAATGTCATGGAGTTTTTTTCCTGTTCTCTTATATATACACCTTACAGTCTAATGTCAGGTATCAGGGTCTTTAATCCACTTTGATTTGAACTTTGTATATGGTGTTAGAGGTCTGAGTTCATTATTTTGCATGTGGCTGATCAGTTGTCCCAGCAGCACTTGTTGAAGTGGCTTTCTTCACTTCAGTTTGTGTTTATTGCCCCTTTATCAAAGATTAATTATTTGTATGTATGCAGGTTATTTATTGAATACTCAAGTCTATTCCATTGTTTTAAGGGTCTGTCTTTATTCCAATATGCTATTTTAATGATTATTGCTTTGTAGTACAATTTAAAGTTGAGGAAAGTTATGCCTCCTATCTTCTTTTTCATACGGGTGGTTTTAGCTATTTGTGGGCATTTATTATTCCAAATAAATTCCAGAAGTATTTGATCCACTTTGAAGAATGTCATGGGTATCTTTAGAGGGATTGCATTAAATTTGTTCAATGCTTTGGGAATTATTGCCATTGTATTAATGTTAATTCTCCAATCCATAAATAAGGTATACCTCCATTTTTTGTGTTCTCTTTTGTTTCTTGAAGCAGTGTTTTGTTGTTTTCTTTGTATTGTTCTCTTATCTCTTAAGTTGACTTCAAATTATTTGAATCTCTATGGTAGTGTTGTGAATGGTATTGTTTTTTCCATGCCTATTTTTCTCTATCATTATTTATGTATAAGATGGCCATTGACTGTGCTTATTAATTTTGTAGCTTTCCACTTTACATATGAATCTATTGTTATGTATGAATCTATTGTTTCTAGAAGTCTTTTAGTAGAATCTTTAGAGTTTTCTAAATATAGTGTCATGTCATCTGCAAACAGTAGAGCTTGACTTCTTCCTTTCCTATTTATGCCCCTGATAGCTTTTTATTGCCTAATTGCTATGGCAAGTACTTCCAGTACTGTGTTGAATATGAGTAGTGCAAGAGGGAAGCCTTGTTTTATGCCAGATTTTAGAAGAAAGGCATTCAGTTTATCTTCATTGAGTATAATATTTGCTCATGGGCTTTTGGTAAATGGCCTTGAATATACTGAGAAAAGTTCCTTCCATTCCAATGTTGTTGAGAGGTTTTATCATAAATGGGTTTCGGAACTTATCAAATGTTTTCTCAGCATCAATTGATATGATTATATGGTGTATATTTTTTCTTTTGTTGATATAGTATAATACATTAATTTACTTGCATATATTAAACCATCCCTGCATCTCTGAAATTATTTTTATTTGGCCATGGTATATGATCTTCTTGATGAGGAATTGGTTCCTATTTTCTAGGGTCTTTGGGGGGAGGGGCACACTCAGTGACACTCAAGGATTACCCCTAGCTATGTGCTCAGAAATTGTTCCTGGCTTGGGGGGGGGGACCATATGGGACACCAGGGATCAAACTGAGGTTTGTCCTGGGACAGCCTTATGCATGGCAAGCATTGTACTGCTCTGCTATCGCTTTGGCCCCTATTTGCTTAGGATTTTGTGGAAATTCTTTGCATCTGTGTTAATTAGGGATATTGGACTGTAGTTCTCTCTTTTTTTTTTTTCGTGGCATCTCTGTCTGCTTTTGATATCAGGGTGATGCTAGCTTCATAAAACTATTTGGGAGTGTTTCTCTTCTTTCAATTTCCTCGAAGAACCCAAAAAGAATTGGTCCTCTTAAAAGGTTTGGAAGAATTTGTTACTGAATCCATTTGGGCCTGGTTTTTGTTTTTGAAAATACTTTTGATTAACATTTTATTTTCCTCTGTAGTTATGGGTCTGTATAGATATACTAGATAATCTTGGTTCAACCTTGGGAGGTTATTTGAGTCTAAGAATTTATCCATTTCTTCCAGGTTATGTTTTGTGGCATAGAGTTTCTCTAAGTAGTCTCTGATTGTTCTTTGAATTTCTGTAGTATTTTTAGTAATATTTAACTTTTTATTTCTAATTTGGCTTATTAAGTTTCTCTCCCTAAGTTTTTCTTATGGCTTATCGATCTTGTTTTAAAGAAAAACTCTTACTTTCATTGATCTTTTGTAGTTTTTTAAAATTTACAATTCATCATTTTCTGTTCTAAGCTTTATTTCCTTTATCTGCCTATTTTGGTTCATTTTATTGATCACTTTCTAATTCTATAAGATTTCTTATTAAATTATTTATGTAGTCTCTTTTCTTCATGATGAGTGTTTGCAAAGCTATAAAATTTCCTATTAGTACTGCTTTTGCTATGTCCCACAAATTCTGATAACTTGTGTCTTTGTCCTTATTTGTTTCTAAGAATCTTTTAATTTCCTCTTTGATTTTATCTCTGATCCACTGGTTGTTCAGTAGTGAGCTGCTTTATTTTCAGGTGTTAAAGTCTTTTCTCTTTGTTTGTAATTCACTTCTAATTTTAGTGCATTATAATCTGAAGAAGTAGTTTGTATAATTTCTATCCTCTTTATTTTATAGATAGGTTTTATGGGCCAGCATGTGATCTACCCTCTAGAATGACCCATGTGCATTGGAGAAATATTTGTATCCAGTTTTCTGGGAATAGAGAGCCCTACATATATCTTCTAAGCCACTCTTTTTTCCATATAAACTTTCAGAGCCAGTATATTCTTGTTAAATTTTAGCCTGATTCACCTATCAAGGTGTGACAGGTTGGTGTTGAAATCTTCCACTATAATTATGATGATATTGATATCTTCCTTCAAATGTGTCAACAATTATTTTAAATATTTTTGGTCTATGGGGCTGGAGAAATAGCAAGGAGTTAAGGTGTTTGCCTTACATGCAGAAGGACAGTGGTTCAAATCCCAGCATCCCATATGGTCCCCTGAGCCTGCCAGGAGCAATTTCTGAGCATAGATCCAGGAGTAGCCCCTGAGCGCTACCAGGTGTGACCCAAAAACTAAAAAAATATATATATTTTTTGGTCTCATTGGATCTGTATATGTTTAGGACTGTGATTTCTTCCTATTGTCCCTTGATTATTAAGTTTCCATATCTGTCCCTATTTTAAGTCAAAAGTCAGTATCATCTAGGTTTAATATGGCTACTCCAGACTTTTTAAAGGAGTTGTTTGCTTGAATGATGGCCCTCCAATATTTGATTTTGAGTCTATGTTTGTTCTAATTATTCAGATATGCTTCTTGTAGGCAGTAGAATATTGGATTCAGCTTTTTTGATCCATTTTGCCACTCTATGTCTCTTAACTGGTGCATTTAGTTCATTGACATTAAGAGAGATAACTGTTATGGGATTTAGTGTCATTTTTGTGTAGGAGTTTTTGTGTCTTATTGGTCTGCCTTGTCTCAAAGTAGACCTTTCAGTTTGTCTTTTTTTGGGGGAGGGGGCGAGGACACATCCAGTGACACTCAGGAGTTACACCTGGATCTGCCCTCAGAAATTGCTCCTGGCTCGGGAAACCATATAGGATGCTGGGGATCAAACTTGTGTCCATCCTGAGTCAGCCACAGCCAAGCAAGTGTCCTACCACTGTGCTACCAATCAAGCCCCTCAGTTTGTCTTTTAAGGCTGGTTTTGAGTCTGTAAAGTTTCTGAGCTGTAGTTTATCCATGAAGCTGTGTATCCTTCCTTCAAACCTTAATGTAAGTCTGTCTGTGTGAAGTACTCTTGGTAAGGTATTCATTTTGTTGATCTTTGTCTCTATATTTCACTAATGTCTTCAGGCCTTGGGGGTTTCTTGTGACAGATCTGCTATAAACCTTCAGGATGCTTCTTTGAATGTTATTTCCATTTTAGAACAGTATTCTATCCCTATTTGTGGGATTCATTATTGTGACTAGAATATGTCTTGGGATGCTATTCTTGGATCTCTTTTACCTGATACTCCTTGGGTATGCAAGATTTGGTTGCATGCACTATTTATTTCTGGGGATTTCTCTGCAATAATGTCCTAGACTGTTGATTCTTTTGGGGGATTTTCTTCCTGGGTCTCTGGGACTCCAACGATTCTTTTGTTATTTCTGTTAGTTTATCCATGACTTGTATTTTTGTCTGTTTGCATTCTTTGAGGATTTTTTCCAAGGATCCTTTCTAATCACTCCTGTTGAATGCACCTCATCTTCCAATTCACTGTTTCTGTCCTCAGCAGATGTTACTCTAATTACTCTGTTGAGAGCCTTTCAGTGAGGTTTTTGTTTTTTTGCTTTTTAAGCCACACCTGGTGATGCTCAGGAATTACTCCTGGCTATGCGCTCAGAAATAGCTTGGGAGACCATATGGGACCAAATGGGATCGAACTGCGGTCCATCCTAGGCTAGCACATGCAAGGCAAATGCCCTACTGTTTGTGCCACTGCTCCAGCCCCTCCAGTGAGGTTTTTATTTCACCCACTTAGTTTTTCAGACCTATTTTTTTCAGTTTGGAGTTTTATCATTTCTACTTTCATATCCTCTGATTTTTATTTGTGGTTTGTTCATTTTGTTCCATACTTTCTTTGAGTTCTTTAAACATCCTCCATATTTCTTCTCTAAAGCCCTTACCTGAAAGGCTAAATAGATGGCTGATAAATTTTGGGTCATCAGAGCTGCCATCTTCATCCCCTAAGTATGGCGGAGGCCTGCGTTGTTTCCCCATTCTGACGATTTTAGTGTGGTGTTTTCTACATGTTTTGCTGGGGTTTCATTGGCTAGGTGAAGTGCATAGCTGAGTCTCCCCTGACTCTGCCCTTTGAGGTGGAGTCTGCTCACCAGAGTTTATATCTTGTTCTGTGCTGGTGGTGGAGGGGGCTTTTCTCTTTGGGTAGATGTGCTTCTGGGTGGGCACTGCTGGTGGGCCAGGGTAGGGTTCATTCACCAGCATTTCTGTGGGTACTGCCAGTGAAGAGCAGGCTCCCTTACACATAGTTTTAATGTAAAGTTTTCTAATCTATTTCATCTAAGAGGTCAATCTATAGAACCTCTAATTACATAACTTGAGTTCTCCTTTCAGTTGCTTTAAATGGAAGGAATGCATTATAGAATAGGTCAGTGAACTGAAACTCTTCTAAGTTAAGAAACCAAGCAAAATAACCCCTCCCCCAAAAACTTCAGAAACTAAAATCATATTATTACAAAGGGAGCTGTCAGTTTATCTTTTTCATGATATATGTTACTCACAAATTTTATGCATGAAACAACCGAGTGGAAGTAGGAGTTTAGATGGATTATAACAGATAAAATTGTTAAAGATAATGGAAAACTACTTAGCACAAGCCCTTAGAAATGGTGAATGTGAAGATGTCTTGTAAACTATGAGGTTATTTGATAAAATTCTTTATCAAAAGTAATTATTACTCATACAGAATTATCCCAGTGTCTGTTCTTTTTCATATGACTCATGGTGCTCACAGATACTCTCTAGTCCTTCTTGAAATAATCACTGGTACTTTCAGCACATGGCTCTCCAGATGCTATCACTTCTGACAGTGGGTCTGAATTTAAGGAAGTTGTGGACAGGAACCTTATCTGAACTGTCACCATCCTGCCTCATCACTTTCAAGCAAGTGATCAGGCTAAATGTAGAGTCAGTTTACCTGTATGTCTTAGAATTCTGGAGGAAATTGGCCCATGAGATTTACCAGAATTTTTATGCCTCAATGTGTTACTCCCAATTCAATTGTAGATACATTACTAAGAACTAAACAGCTCAAGACAAACATTTATCCCCACAGTTGAATCAGGACTTTGAGTGCAAGAAATTAGTCCAGATACTCTGGTGGTTGCATTGTAGTATTTTCATGAAAATGAAATTAAACATACTTTGTAACCATAGGGGTTTTTATTGATTTTGTTATTGTTTTGGTGGGAGTGGGGGATTACCGAGCAGTGCTCAGGGCTTACTTGTGGATCTCTGTTCAGTGATCATTCCTGGCAAGCTTGTGGGGACCAAATGAAGTGCGGTGGATCGAACCTGGGTTATCTCTGTACAACTCAAATACTTTACTTATTGTTCTATCACTTTGCACCTCCCCTCCCACATGGTGATTTTCTAACTTAGTCATTGGGGTCACAAAATATCAGGAGTTTAACATAGGCCCCTGTGAAATACTCTCAGTAAGGAATTGTTTATCTATGGTCATGCATCTGATAGAATGGTGATTGCAGTGCTCTGGACTCACTAGTAACACATACAAATAGCTTCACAAATTGTGTGGAGGATTGGGGAAATGGGTATGAAGCCGTTAGCTAAGACAAGGAGTATGCAGTGCTATAGGCCTCTTGGTGTCTTTATTGTCTTCCTGGTGATATAATTTTGGCTTCTTCTAATTGTATCTCTGCGAGCAGCTTTGTTTAGAGGAGGTTTAGGTTGCATAAAGTTTTCACAGAAGGCTTTCTTATCTATTGCAATTTCCTTACAGAAGGCATGTATGTCTACATGAAACAACCATATGAAACAAGTCCTGTAAACAGTACGCACCAAATTAGATCACATGCTTTTTCAAAGTCTTCATTTGAATTATTGATTGGAGAACCCAACAATCTCAGTCCTTCTGGCTTACCTTGTGGTCTTAATCAAAAGCTATTTGACAGCAGAAGGCCTTAATTTCTGTGTCTGTGAAATGTTTGGTTGTGCATCCTGGGTAGGAGAAAAACATCATCTGCAATCTAAGGAAAATGAACTAGAGATGAATGACTTTTCCGTCAATTAGGCACAAATATGTATGATTAAACTCACTCAACACATTAGCTATCCTTTTCTTCATGACCCTTTGCTTTGTATAAATCTGTTGGTTTTCTATATCTCCTCTTTGTGGGTCAAAAGATGGAAACAGATCATTTAAAGTTCTTGAAATTATTATTCCATGTTTCATTTTTCCTTTTGTTTCTTGGACATGGAGAGGAGAAGGAGGAAGCTGGGTAGTCAGTAGGACTCCAGCTGCCTTTGGAAGTCTTCCTTCTCTTAAGTGAGTTGAAAGCATTTCTAAAGAAGAAGGCCTGGATTACTTCTGGGTAAAATTTTCCTAGCAGCAGAAGACAGATTGGATTGGATATCTGGATCATGATAAAGAGCAGGAAGAGAAGACACAGGCCTCAAAAGGTGGTGTGAGGTTGGGGAAAATAAACCTGCTCTTTGTCATAGTCAGATCTTGCTTCATGAGAGACCTCAGCAGCCCCAATGGAATTGGCAACTGTTCCACCTCCACCTTGAAATTCCTTACCTCAGCTACGCCTTTGGTCAAGCCAAAGAAATGGTGTGAATTCTAGCTTTTACTTTTGAAAACGATTTTCAGAAAAAGTTTATCAAAAACAACCATTGAGAGTTCTAGATGAAAGTTGGTGCCAACGTGCTTATAAAGAAGCCTTATTAAACTTGATGGGCTTTGACTCTTATGTCATGCAACCAGGAAGTGTTCCTCCTTCAGCTACAGGTTTTTCATAGTGCTCGAATGAGGTACAGTCCAGAGCCTCTCTGGACTTTCTCTCAGCTTCTCAGAGAAAGGGGAACTTGTTCACAGCCACTCCCACAGAAACAAAGCTCCTTGTTCTTTTCCTTTTCCCTTCCTCTTTTGCCTCCCTGTTATTGCAGTCCCTTTCTCCCATTCCCTACATTCTCTCTAAACATGGAGGGCTTTGAGGAAGAAAGAGAGGGCAGGGGTGAAAAATTCGAAACTGCCCAAGATGGATTGGGAAAACACCATGCATAAATAAATTACAGCACAACCCCCCAATGAACAATGATTGTGCAGCTGAAGACCTGGCTGAATAAGTGTGTCAGGCACTGATTGGAAGCGTGATAAATGCAATGACCTAACAAAGGATTGACTTCTCCTGCAGACAGGCCCCTTTTAATGGATGGAAAGGGAGGAAGCTTCATTTAGAAGGGAAAGGCTGTTTGCTGTGCAGATATGACAAAGGGAAAGTAGACAACCATTGATTTACGTTTGGGAATGACAGTTGAAAAATTCAGCAATAATCATGACAAATGAGAAGAGATGCAGTCAGAGAAAAAAAAATACCGATATGCTAAGCCTGCAAGAGAAATGCCAAGGTCACCACAGAGTGTTCCCAAACTTCTGATTCTGACAGTCTTAATAGAAATAATAGGAAAGATGAGTTTGGGGGTCAAAGAGATGCTTGGGCATGAAGGGCAGCAGGTGTTGGTAATTAGTGGTGGGTTTGGAGAAGGCATGGCCAGAAATCCTCCCTCCTCCACAGGGAAGGTGTCTGTCCATGGCAACTGACACATTTCCAAGTGCTGTCAGTCCAGGCCTTCTCTCTGGGGTCTGGAAAATGGAGCAAGTTAGTTTAATGGCAGGAAGGAAAACCGTGGGCTGAAGTGCTTGTGCTGCTTGACCTAGACAGCAAATCAGAGGTCTAGCTCTGTCTTCTTATTTTCTTTGATTTTCATTTTGGGTTTCCTTCTCAAAAGACAGATTGTGAGTGAGATTTAGATGAGTTTTTGGTCATCTGCCTGGAGAAGATACATAAAGCTTTCTGGTTCTGAATATACTGTATCTATTATGTTGTTTTTATTTTTAATCATTTTTGTTTCTTAGGCACCCAGTGTTAGGTCCTGTTTCCCTTTGAGCCAACAAGGAAAATATATTTAAAAATGGAGATACATAAGGAGGGAAGTGGTGTGGAAGAAACACTCGAGGCCTGGGAATTATCAGGTCAGCTTATTTCTTCCTGCTGACTGACTTCCTGTGGGGAGGTATACAAGTTGCTTCTCTGCTCTAGAGCCTTGTTTATTTCTTTCTTAAAGTGTGGACATTGCCAGAGTGTGGGTAAGTTCCAAAGATTTCTTCCTTCTATGGCTTGAGGATTCAGGATTAGAGCTAGAAATGGTCTGTGGGTGGGAGTCTATTTATGTATCAGTATGTGTAATGATAAAGGACTATTTGAACCTTTCTCTTTTATTTACACAATCCATGTTTTAGTGTTTCATACAGCAATGAACAATATATTCTTGGGCAGAGAGATAGTACAGCATGTAAGGTGCCTGCCTTACAGGTGGCAGGTCTGGAGTCAAATCCTTAGTATCATATCTGAGCACCACCAGGAGAGATTCCTGAGCACAGCTGAATAAAGCCATAAGCAAAAAAGTTAAATAGAAAAGCACATATTTTTATTTTGGTTTGTTCTTATCTAAAGTCTGTGTATGGACTAAGCCCTGGTTACAAATCAGAATATTACTTAAATCAAATGTTATAATATTATTCTGTTTACTGGAAAAACCTATGATATTTAAGTGGACAAAAGCAGCTTATCATCCCCAAATAAGTATTTATAAAAGTACTTACCAGTTCAGAGAAAGACAAGATTTTTATCCATGGAAATTCTTTTTTTATTTGTTTGTTTATTTGTTTTTTTTGGGTTTTTGGGTCACACCCCTTGATGCTCAGGGGTCACTTCTGGTTTGGGGGACCATATGGGATGCTGGGGGATCGAACCGCGGTCTGTCCTAGGCTAGTGCTGGCAAAGCAGACACCTTACCTCTAGCGCCACTGCACCGGCCCCATCCATGGGATCCTTAAACTTCAGACAATCTTTGAACTTTGATTACAGTTTGCTGAATTACGTAAAGAGAAAGAATATTAAAAAAAAACTATCTTATTTAGGGAAACCCCCAGAAAAGTTTTGGCAACTGTATTTTAAATTGTGAGTACTCTAAATGGAATATTACCTTATGTAAGCCAACTGACTCCTTTTGATAAACCTTGAGGGGGTCATCACATTAAAAAGAAGAACCTGTTTTGGAGCAATTTTGTATCACAATTTCTCATAGCTAAGCAATTTTGCAGGCCCGACCCCGACAAGGTTAACCTCTCACCCCATGTCATCAAGAGTACATGGCTGTTTTCATTTCATTTTTATTTATTTAGTTTTTGTGTCATACCCGGGGGTGCTCAGGGATTACTCCTGGCTCTGTGCTCAGAAATCTCCTGGCTCTGCGCTCAGAAATCGTTCCTGGCAGGCTTGGGGAACCACATGCGATCCGGGACTCGAACCACTGTCTGGCCTGGGTAGACTTCATGCAAGGCAAGTGCTCCACCGCTGTGCTATCTCTCCGGCCCCTGTTTTCATTTTAATGGTCTGCCCAGGTGAAAATTGAGAAGAAGCAGGGGAAGTGCTTAAAAGTAACACCTGGCACCTCACACATGTGAACCATCAAGTTGCCAAAAGCACACTGAACTCCATCAGTTAAAACACCCTTTTAACTGTAGAAATGAAGAGGGAAAATATGAGGTTATAAATGAGTTGGGTATGGTGTTTGCGATCGTCTTGGGCTTCTCACAATTTCTTTAAGACATCTCATCTACCTAGGGGCTCGAGAGCTTGCTGATGAGGAAAGTAGCCTCTTTAGATTAAACATTTTCTAATCAGCTTTATCACTCATATCTGAATTTATCTTATTTGAGGAAAATGCCAATATATTAGCAGGCATGTATGATACACAAGGTGACCCTACCAACTTAATGACATAATACATTATCCTTAATGAAGTCAATATCTTGTCTTTTAGCTGTCTGTCTATTGGGGCGATTAATTGCAGTGTCATTAAAGTTAGCTCTCTTTTCATTTGAGCTTGACAAGTCGCATAAAACTAATGTTCTTAGTTATCAGCTACTGGAATGGGATGGAGGATGGAAGAAATTGTAGGACAAATAAGGGGGTACTGCTACAGCTAACTTGAAGGACTTTTTCCAATGACTGTTTTCTTAGATTTCTGCTTACCCAGGTTCTTGTTAGTGGAAATTAAGTAGATCTAGAAAGCTCTTATTTGGACCAGAATTCAGGAGTGAGAAAACAGAGAAATGCAGAGAGTTGCACTATAAATTTTATTTTGAGGGGTGGGCGAATAAGAAGGGGCTAAGCCTTCTAGAACAGGAATTTGATTATTGAAAGGATTTCTCTTCTAAATAAAATTTGCCAGGTTACCTCATGAACTGATATGCATGAGCCAAATAGCCTGTGTGTGGGATGTGATAGAGAATTGCTTCAAACTCCTATTTTCATTTAGCTTTGAAATCTTTCTTATTTAATTGGCTTTCTAAACAGACTAGAACATGGAGGTTGAGCTGGGGTGTGGGGGGGAATTAGTGTTCAAACCCTGCTTGCAAAAGGTTTTAATAAACACCAGCTAATCCTTGGCAGTGTGGGAGTGATGGTGCCAGGTCCACTGCTAATTGTGAAGCCAAAGCAAGCCTCCCTCCCTGCCTTCCCCCTACCTCTGCGACTACTCGACCGGATGGCTGTAATTTACAGTGTGTTATCTTTGTCTATAGCGGCAAGATGATATGAAGTAAATCAAGGTACGAGTAATGAAAGACTGAGAATTTATTCCTTGGAGCCCACTTTAAAGTGTAGTATCTGTTATAGTGGCACTGCCTGAAGACCCTGAAATGAGACTGGGATGAAGGGCAATAAAGCAGCATAGAGGCTCATGTTAATGTTGTTTGTCTGAGGTTAGTAATTGGGTCCCACTGATGAGTTGTGTGAAGACAAAGTGAGAATCCCAGCTCGTATTGTAAATCTTACATTGTTGGAACAAGAAGCAATCCTAACAAATATTGATCCTCGCCGCGCCCAGAGGCGAGGAGGGAAGCAGCGAGCTGCAGAGCACTGGCTTGTTGCAATAGCACCAATTACCTTAGTGAAACCAGTGCTCTGCATGAAATCCCAGGGTGGCCCGGACGGTGAATTAGCTATGATTAGGCTTTGGAGATGGATCTCTCGTGCCCCCCTTCTAGGTCCCCAATCACACTGGCTTCGCATTTTGTCTTAATTATACTCATAATCCTAAAACTATTTGGTAGACATGGTTCCTTCCCATTATCAGGGTTCCTGGTCAGGTGTGGGGCCAGCCGTGAATCAATGGTGGTAGCTTTGCACACAGGTGCAGTGCATGTAGCTTTCTACTCTGTGTTTCACAGATCAGCTCTGAGTTTGTGGGGCCTTGACACCCTCCATGGACAGGTTTTTGTACAGTTTCATATCCTTTCCCATTAATGGTGAATTTATAGCCTAAAAAATTGGAACTGAAGAGATTAACTCTCCCCAAAATATTATTTTAAAAAAGGTATTTTTCGGGGCTGGGGGGACAGAGTGATAGCCTAATGGACAGGGCATTTGCCTTGCATATGATTGTCCTGGATTCAATCCTTGGCATCCTTTAGGATCCCCCAAATATGCCTGGAGTGAGTTTTGAGCACAGTCAGGCGTAACTCCTGAGCTCTGCTGCATGTGACCCAAAAATAAAAGTAAAATGTTTGTGAATCTGTGTTTTTGCATGTACCTGTTCTTCATGTGGAGGTCTTCTTAAGAGCTGGGATTATCCTATTTGAAGATAGAACTGAAATCTTCTCCTAGTCCGTCCGGAAAGGATGTGGGCTCTTGGAAACGAGAAGGTGACTAAAACAAGGGAAATCACACTTGTCTCCATTTCTTTCTCTCACCTCCTCAGCTCCTGCCCTTTTCTCTGCTGCTCCCAGTTGTGCATTTGCAATAGTTGTATTCAGATCATTCTACACGCTATAGTTACACTTGAGGCTGTGCTGAACATTTTGTTCCTGTGCTTCTTCCTCCCGTCAGTGCATCCTGGTGTTGTTGTTTTTTGGTTTGGTTTTGAATCACACTCAGTGATGCTCAAGGCATACTCCTGACTCTGTGCTCAGGGATCACTCCTTTTGGGTTCAGGGACCATATAGGACACCAGGGAGTAAACCCAGTTTGATCACTTGCAAAGACAGTACCATACCCTTTGTGCTATCATTCATGCCCTGCATCAGTTTTATCCAAGTTGTTGAGCCCAGTAAAAGGGGAGAGATTCATTCCTATGAGACCTTAGGGCATTTGGCCTCTGATGACATATTTATGCTTCCTGTGTTTTGAGAGGAAAGTAAAGTCACCCTCCCTCTTTCCCCCAGTCATACAGACAAAGCAAGTCTTTGAATAAAGAGAATTATATACTTTCTGGAACTAAATTTATGAGTAGAGTAAGTTTCTAGTATTCATATTACGAGGCCATGCCAAACAGTGTTCTGGATGTACAGTCGAAGAAAATGGTGTTTGCATTCTAGTTAGCCTGAGGTGTTGGTGGTGGTAGTGATAGAATGTCAAGCATTTCTGAAGAATATAGAGAGCTTTTGGATTTAAAAGGAATTCAGAGAGATAAGGGGCTTCTTACGGGTGATATGCAAAGGCATCTGTTCTCCTCACACTACACACCAGACCCTAGATCCAAATGTTTTCATCTTGTCTGTGTGCCGATGCTTGTACTGTTCCGAGGCGTGCTGGAATGCCTTATATTGTGCTTATTTACAGAGGACCATTCTGAAAACCATCTTTTCCAGGAAGTCATTCTGGTTCTTTTCCATGCTAACTAAAACTGAGCATTTTTATCAGAGTCCCTGTGCAGCCTTCCATCTTCACTTTCTTTGGTATTTAGTACTTTCAAATTATAACTGTAGCCTGTATCCTCTCCCTTTTCTACTTTGTGGAAGGAAACAACTGACCTTACCTTTTGATCCTGCTTATAATATTCAGCATTGTCTTATACATATATGGTAGGTGCTCCCCACATATAAAATGAGATCATTATGATCTAGATAAATAAATGGTATATTTGTGAGTATATGTGAGTATATGTGGATGTACAGCTATTTGAATTCTCGGGCATTTGATGTGATATATAGGAATGCCTTCACGAAACATGGATTAACTGTTGTGTAGATATTTCACAGAGTGAATTTGCTAGTGATGTCTGCCTGCCTCTCCAGGCAACACACACATTTTGGAGGGGTTGTTAACTTGAAGGTTGTAATAAAACCTTTACCACTCTGAACACAGCTAGCATTGGATCTACTATGGGAACACACATAAGAAATGTGGTTCTGTTGGTAAAAAGAATTTAAAAAGTTTTCAAAGATATAATTGTCTTGAAAATATCCATAATCTTGGCAACTGAAAACATATTTATCAGGGATTTTTATTGAGCCAGGTATCCCTTAATTCCCTGAGAGCAGCCTGAGCATGCCAAAGACTGGTTTTGGCTCTTCTAGAAAAAGAGAAGAGGCAAGGCCATTGCCCATTGACCTTCTGAGGTATTTCTGAGGATTAAATAACTAATGACTATAAAGTGCTGTGTGAAAAGAGAGTGCTCTATAAAGTGTTATTGTTGGGGCTGTTAAAAATGGAAAACGACTTTTAATTTAAAAAGAGACCACTCAGCATCAGCAGAGGTAGCTGTAAATGTTTTATCACCACTTTACTTTTCAAGGGCCTTCAAGCAAGTGGTTGAACCACACCATGACTCAGTCTCCCAGGAGTTCTTGCACCTGCTCACAAAGCTGAGGAGAGATACCAACCTCTCAGTAGCCTTCTCCTACCCAGATATATATATCTCAAACCATGGTCAGTAACTTGGTTGGTCTTGGGTTTTCTATAATGATATGGAGTTTACAAGCAAGAATTAGCACAATTGATAATGACAGTATGATTTTTGGGGTCAGAGCGATAGCACAGTGATAGGGCATTTTCCTTGCACATGATCAACCCAGGACAGACCCCACTTCGATTCCGGGCATCCCATATGGTCCTCAAATATGTCAGGAGTGATTTCTGAGCGCAGATCCAGGAGTAACCCCTGAGCTCCACCAGGTGTGACCCCAAAACAAAACAAAAGACAAACAAAAAGACACTATGATATTCAGAGTTTTTCATGCTTGAGTTTTTGACATACAGTGTTTCAACATCCGTATCACTCCCAGTGTCCCTGTCACCAGCATTCCCCCTAGACAGACACATTTCTAAGTTGGGTTATTGTATTTTGGATCTTTCCAGTTACACTTTTTGCAACTTGTAGATTTTATACCTTTGTGCTTTGTATTGTATTGTAATTTGTAATTTTTGTAATTGTAATCTTTCCAAATTTCAATGCTTTCATAATTGTTGGCTCTGTAGTTTACGAGTGAGGTATATAGTGGTACAGGAAGGAGGTATATAAATATATGAAGATCATATTATCTATACTACTGATGTACTAGAGGCCCTTGTCCTACCGCCAGTTCATCTTAATTCCTCTGCCCCCATTAATTTCTTCCCTTCTCTATTGCTCTTGTTTCTATACTCTAGAACAGGGGTCCTCAAACTTTTTAAACAGGGGGCCAGTTCACTGTTCCTCAGATCATTGGAGGCCGGACTGTAGTAAAAACAAAAACTACGAACAAATTCCTATGCACACTGCATATATCTTATTTTGAAGTGAAGAAACAAGATGGGAGCAAATACAGTATGTGGCCCTTGGGCCATAGTTTGAGGACCACTGCAGAATTTCTCTTGAGAAATATGGGTATCCATCCTATGATACCTTGAATTCCCTCATGTTGTTACTCTATAAGTCTGTAAGTGAGGTTATTAGGCAAAAAGGCAAGAATCTTTTTCTCAAGAGTCAATTTGCTAGAATTAATGATCTTATATTATCAGCCACTCCCCCAGAACTGCACAGACCACACTCATCTTACAATGATCTTTCTCCAACTTTTTGAGAAATGGTACTCATCTCTTTCCATTAATTGGTGATGTTCTTTTTTTTTAAATAATAAAGTCATAACTTTGCCAACTGTCCTGAAGCTTCTTGTTCCCATTTCTCTCTGTCCCATTTATGTGACTGGAAGATTTAAAATATCTTATTTCTCTGCAGTCTGTTTATTTAATTATTTAATACTATATCATTGGTATGTGTCTCTAATCACAATGTGTAGGATTTGCTTGGTTATGCTCCTGAAGTGGGATGGGGATTTCTGTCTTTTGTGTTGGCTCTTCTGACTCCTTTGACATGTGACCCTTCCCTGTGACACCCGCTCTTTTAAGAGAAAAGCCCATAAACTTTATATTTATCATACAAATGCAATGATAGTGACTGTATTTTTATGACCCTGTTAAGTGGTGAGCCTTCATTTGTGCCATCTCAACCCAGATGCCCATCCTGAGAAAACACTGTTTATCATGTTTTCATCTCTTTCTCAATGTCTGAACAAGGAGCTGGGGACCACTATAAGCATGTTCTCTTTCATTAAGGAGGAAATTATTATCATATATTTTTGTAATAACCAATAACATTTTAAATTACTCACATTTATGGCTTATAATCAAGCTTATGCTTAACCTCTAATCCTCATGAAGCTGATAATGGCAGACTCATTAGTTAACCACTTAGGGGAAGTTAAGGGCAGGTAAAAGTCACCTGACTGGCAATTAACCAGTGAAGTAACTCATCTTTGAAGTTGGTAATATAAACTCTAAGCCTGGCATATGTGAATTGGTGATGAGTGAGAAAATCCTGATCCATGTGCTGGAGAATTTGGTCTTGGTCAACTTTTCACTTCCTAAAATGCTGAGTAATACAAAATGATGGTAGTGGTATCCTGAAACTCTAGGTTGAGGATGTTTGCTTCTAAGGAGTTAAGTATTTGAGAAGAAAGTTTGTATAATTGTTTGATGGCTTGTGCTTGAAATTTCAGAAATGGTATTGCATTCTCTGCAATGATGTGTTAGGACTGCAATTATTTTTATAGTCATCTCTTGTTTGAAGTCCCATAATCTTGGATACTGTATAGTAGGAACTATTATGATACTTAGTCATGCACTTAGATTATCATCTGACTTCCATGTAGCAGAGACTCTTAGGAACAAATAGACTAATTTATGGTCAGGGCTTCTTAGCCTGCCAGCAGGATATAATTGGGTTCAAGGGAGTATGGTTCCAGGATATTTGTTTCTTAACCAGGGGTTGCACTTCAAGGGCTCTGAAATGGATGAGTTAGCAACTCTCGTTGTTGTGTTCAGCAAGAAAAGGAATATACGATACCATAGTGGCGAATTTGTGCTCATTTAACTACTTTGAGGGTTAGACTGGTAAAGCTCATATTAACTATTAAATAATACCGCTATGGATCTCCCTTTAGAACACATTTATGTTCTAGGGATTTTCTTTTATTTTCTCATGACCTTATTTTACTTCATCACAAAACTTGATAAGAGAATTATTCTTTTCACCATTCTACAGTTGTGAATACAGAAGCTTAGAAAGTTGAGGTGTTTTTCCTTAGGCCAGGTGTCTAAAAGTGTCACAAGATAGAATAAGTTTTAAGATTAAAAATTATGGGGGCCCGGGAGATAGCATGGAGGTAAGGTGTTTGCCTTTCATGCAGAAGGTCATTGGTTCGAATCCCGGTGCCCCATATGGTCCCCCGTGCCTGCCAGGAGCAATTTCTGAGCATGGAGCCAGGAGTAACCCCTGAGCACTGCTGGGTGTGACCCAAAAACCACACACAAAAAAAGGATTAAAAATTATGCCCTTTACTATATGTCCCTTTTTAAAATAATTTTTATTGTGACCAAAGTGAATTACGAATCATTCACAGTTATATTTAAGGTACATAGTGACAATGAATCAGGGGCATTCCCACTATCAGTGTTGTCCTCCTTTCACCCCTGTTCCCAGCATGTATCCCATATATCCCTTCTTTGCCCCCTGGACTGCTAGTGTAACTGGTCCCCTCTGTGTATAGCTTGTAGATTGGGTATTGATTCTGTTGTCGTTGACTTTGGGTTTGGTGTTTAAGTCTGATCAGTTTTTATTTCTACTCAATGTTCATATGATAGTCATATGACCTTTACTATATGTTCTTATAGAGGAAAATATCATTATTGAGAAAAATATTCCGAACAGGTAAATATAATCGTGGACTTCATGCTGGTCATGTTACCAAGAATATTATTTCATCTCATGAAGTATTAACCTTTGTATTGGGGAGTACAATGGCACATTGTGTTAATTAAAAAGAAAGACATGTTTGAATGGTGTATTCTTAGAGTTTTCAGTTGGCTAGTGTCAATTGGTAAGAGTTTAAAGTTAGCAAGCCTGACTCCAGGTTATCCACTCATAAGTGGCAGTTTCATTCTGACAATCACTCATCAAACCTGGGTGACTCAGGACCTGTTTAGTGTGAAGCTGCCCATATTTTCTGAGGCTTTGTAGATTCTTTAAAACTGCCACATTCCAGTGTAAAGATTATGCCTTAAGTAGCTATGTGTAGTGAAAGAAATTGAAAGATGTTTCATTTTATTTCATTTACCATCACCACAATTCTTCAATTCTTTATTGTAGAACAGAAATTTTTATCTCATGAAGTTTCTTGCCAGTCTGAAAATTTCCTTGCATGTCTTTGTAATCATACAGGTCTATAGCACCAAATTTTCTACTTTCATATATCTAAAATGAGCTTGCCTTGACTTGCAAAGAGAAAAACTCCAGTTTGATTTTTGTTGTTGTTGTTTCAGAAGATTACCTGTATCATTCATTGTGTTTGGTCACTAGTATTTCTCAGGAAAAAAAAAACAGTCGTCAATGAGTTTTTTTTTTTATACTCCATTTCTGTTTGCGATTAATTTCTGTTTTCTAGTGCATCATGGTCAGAGGATAGTTGACATAATTTCTATCTTCTTGATCTTATGGAGGTAGTTTATTTTTAAAATTTGCTTCCTTTCTTTTTTGGTTAATTTTATTTAGTTACCCACAATGGTACTGATCTTTTCCTTTTTCCATTTCCATTCTTCTGTTAAAATTGTGAGTATGCTACTTAATATATATATTTAAAAATATATAATTTTAAATATTGTGCATTTTAATCTCCAAAATTTGATTATTATTAAAAATGCCAGTTCTCAGATTCCCTTTAATTCACGTTTGTTCATTATAATCATATTTATTGCAGCTACTCGAAGTAATGTAATAAGTGAAAAATTTGTGTTATTAAAATCTGCTCTTCTGAAGATTAGTGTCTATTTAAAATATTGATCATGATTATAGTTTGCTACACTTATCTAGTGATTTTTTCCTTGTATCCTGAATATTGTGGATGATAGGATATACTGCTATTATATTTAGGTTATTAAATATATAGCATGGCTAGTTATATCTATGCATGTTAATTTATGTGTAGATCAAATTTTTTTTTTTTTGGTTTTTGGGTCACACCCGGCAGTGCTCAGGGGTTACTCCTGGCTCCATGCTCAGAAATTGCTCCTGGCAGGCACAGGGGACCATATGGGGCACCGGGATTCGAACCAATGACCTTTTGCATGAAAGGCAAACGCCTTACCTCCATGCTATCTCCCGGGCCCCAACAAATTTTTACATGTTATATTAAAAATGAGGTATAGGTGCTAGTTTCTTATTATAACAAGCTGAACTCAAATTACAAATGCTACTTCATCTCTGGTAAATAGCAACTTAATCTCTGTATCTTGAAATCTCTTCCTGTGTTGTTTTCTCCTTTTGGATTTTCTTCTTTCACTTTCTAACTACTCTGTCAATGACAAAGTTTGTCTTCTAGATCTTCAATCTAATCCAAGTGAGAGTTTCTACTGTGTCTCAGTCATTCTCCCTTGCAGACTCCTGCTATGAGCTGAAGAAAACATTATTTTCTTCATGTTTGAGGATGTTTCCTATGCCTTAACTTTGCTTAATTTTTCCCTCCAAGCTTCATCATTGTTATTTATAGGAATATTGTTCCAGTATAAACTACTCTGTCATTACTGCAAACTAAATTTTTTCCTTATTATTTAAGAAAAAACAGGCATTAAAAATAAACTTGGTTTTTGTTGTTGTTGTTTTGGGACTATACCCAATGAATGGGCTTCAATTTCCTCCTGATCCTCTGAGCTCAAGAATGGGATACCGGGAATTACATGGGATGCCAGGATCAAATTCCATTCAGCTCTATGCAAGGCTAGTGCCCTACTCACTTACTGTTTCTCCAGCTCCAGTACAAAGGAAACGTTTTATGTGAAATTTCTTGAATTGTAGGCAGCTGTATTAACATTTGAACACCTTGCCTATGTCCTAAAACCTGCAGACTAGTCTGTGGGTTAAATATAACTTTTTGGTCTCCAATTTTCTAGTTTTGTGTGTGTGTGTGTGTGTGTTTTGGGGGGGGGTCACACCCGGCAGTGCTCAGGGGTTACTCCTGACTCCATGCTTAGAAATTGCTCCTGGCAGGCACGGGGGACCATATGGGGCACCGGGATTCGAACTAATGACCTTTTGCATGAAAGGCAAATGCCTTACCTCCATGCTATCTCCCGGGCCCCAGCTTGGCAATTTCTATTAGGTCAAATTAATATTCTTATTTTTACCTGCTGGAGTAGAGAAATTCTCTAATGTTTTGCACTTAATAGAGTGTCTTTGGGACATGCTGTGTGAAAATAATCTTATAGCATGTAAGGAAGTTATGAAGCTCACCAGAGGAAAAAAACTCAGAGCAGACTTATTGGTTTTTTTCTCAAGTTTGCTTGGTATGTTAAGTGTTTTTGGATTTGTGAGGACAGGAAGACTGGGTGGGTTCATTTTCCCACATCATTCTCATTTTTTAAGGTTGCCACATATCCTTCAGCCCTGAAAGATCTGTTAGACACTCTTATCCAAAGACTTTTTCTGTTGTAGAACTTTCTCTTTTCATCAAATGTCACCATATCTCAGGATAGGCAGGTGTGAAGCTCGTGACTACACCCGGGTCTTTACTCACAAATGGCAGATTTAGAATCAGACCAAGAATTGGTACACAAACTATAAGTTTTAAAAAGGATAATGTCGACTTCATTTGGTGCCTGGCCTTTGAATTGTGGGCGTGTTAAAGGTTTGTGGACCTCTTAGAGCTATTATGGGAAATATCATAGCATGTAATATCTCTTAGAGGTATTATGAGAAAAATGTGGTTCAGATAGTCCACAGTTCACTTTCTGGGTGAGCTTCAGATACTCATTACATTAGAAGCATGCAATGTTTGAAGTGTCCAGATCCATTCTTTTCATTCAGTTTTATAACATTAATAACTTCATGTTTTATCTCTATCTTTCCCTTTCTGGGCTTCTCTCATCTTCTATGCTCATTTCCTTTTTGACACTGAAGGAACTTATTTAGGTGATTAGGTGCAAAAACTCAGAATTCAGCTTACTGGACCCTTCCCACTAGATTGTGTCTCCCCCACATCCCAGCCACATGTCATCTTGGGCATGAAATTGAGGCAAAATATTTTCCTCGAGGGTTAAAATTCTCTCCACCCATAAAGAAGGATTCTCCCACCTTCTCTTATCTTTGTTGCCAGCGTGTTCTCATTTGAACATTATGAAATTTCCAATACATATTCATCATAATACTTATGCTTTGATCACTTTTGCCTATATATTTAAAAAGCCTGATCAAATTACCCTTTTCCTTTGAATGTTTCTTGATTTGGGCAGGGAAACAGGGAGAGTTGATTGGCTGAGGTGAAGACAATGAAAGCTTCTGAGTTAGGCTCTTTCCAATCTGCCTATTTTATATCTTCTAGATGATTTTTTTTCAAGCTATTGCTGGATAATTCAATTTTAGGAATAAAGATCTTACTCCAAGTAGAGCAGTATTTTCATGGGTGGAAATAGATTTTGGATCCCCTGCTCCCATTCCTATTTAAATTTAGGGCATAATGTTAATTAAATTAGTTAATAAATAAAAGAAGTTTCTTTATAGATACTCATTCTGTGCAGACACTCAGACTCAGTGTATCTATGAGTGAATGGAAGTTATTCCCTTAGTTGTATTTGAATGATTCCAGTTCTACATTTAATGATTGGTTTTTAGACTTGATAATGGCTTTTCTCAACTTGTAGATTCACTCTTCAGGTCTGACAGAGGCATTCTTGTGTCTACTGGGAAAAATTTTGCTTCTAGTCAGAGATTATCATGGAATTCCAGCCAGGTTCCAATGGCCCTGGAATAATGCATTACTTTTGTTTCCAAACTGGTTAAGGACTATTCTTCCCATTATGCAGCGTATTATGGAAAGAATTTTACTGTTAAACATAAGGACAGGATGCGTTCACATCATATTTTATTATACTGTCTTCATTATGTAAGAACAGCTATTACTAAAGGTGTCCCCAATTGATAGGTAGCAGGCCAGTCTTCTGTTGTTTGCTCTGATTGCAGCTGGATAAAGCACTATTTCTGCCTGTTAACATCCATTAGGAAACAAGGTGGATCAAGGTAAAATAGATGAACATATGTTGGCAACAGATTAAAAAGACGGGTGTAAAGTCCATTAATAATTCTCATATTTAGGATTTGCTTTCTACTGTACTTACGGAATTTGTGGCATTTAATCTCTTCTCTGTGAGCCCAGCGGAGGGAACCTTTTTCCCCCTTCTGAGTGATAGGCCTGGATTTTCTGAGACAGAGCATTTGTCTGTCAGGGCCCATGGCTGCCGTGGTGATTTACTTGTCGTCAGATGATGTTGGAGTCCGGTTGGTGATAGAGCCTTGCTGGATATGGGGAAATTTGTTACCTTTAGCTTTGACAGGAAGATAATTGCTGATGGTTAACAGAACTGAGCCAAATCCATTGGTGGTTTTTTTTTTTCCAGTATCACAAGCAAAGGACTGGCTTTGAAAGCCCTGTTTTTCCCTCTATAAACTTCAATTCAGGGTTGCTTTTATAAAATGTGTGTGTATTTTTATGAAAATGTATCAGATTCTTTCTCACCTTAAAAAAAAAACTGCCAGCAGCATAGTTGAGGACAAAGCAAGTATTTGTTCACTTTATAATGAAAATACAGAAGAGTTAAGAAGGTGGGGGTATTGTGTGTGTGTGTGTGTGTGTGTGTGTGTGTGTGTGTGTGTGTTTAGGCAGAATAAACACCAATGGTTTAAAACACTGGTGGCCACTTGCCTGAGAAGCTTGTCAATAGTGTGGCATCATTTTATTAGGCACCTCTCCTGAGAATTCATAAATCTGGGCTTCTATCATGCAGCTTGTCCATTTTTCTTCACACTGTGAATCAAGTGATTGGTTCTGCCCTGCTTTGTAATGTTGGAGCCTTCAGGGCTTCTTAGTCTAAGTTTTAAATGGATGGGAACAAGCTCAACGGGTCTCAGGAGACAGAAATGTGCTTGGTGGAACTGGGGAAAGATTCTGGGCTGGCAAGGTTGAGGGGCTCACCCAGTTCTCCTGGAAGAGTGGGTTGGAGCAGATCATAAGAGTATGATTTAGGGTGTGTCTGGAAACCAGACGAAGTTTGGAGTAGAGTTGTTCTCCAGATCTTGGCAATTATAATGGCAGGCTCCTGAGGTGTTATGTCTCTTCCATTTGGATACCTGGATTTGGAGCTTAAAGTGATCTACCTCAGTGATTTGGTGGGTATTGAATGTGCAAATTTACATTCAAGGAATTTTTCCCTCTGAAAAATTATTATTTTGCATAAGTAAGTGCTATGATCCCATTCACGTTCATTTTCTACTATCTTTTGGGAAAATGTCAAACAGCCTTCAAATTATTGGGAAGGCAGAGAATGGATACATGACACCAAGCCTGTCATACATTGTTATAATTCTTTCTTTTTATCTTTATTTGGGGGGACACACCAGGTTGTGCTTTGGGCTTATTCCTAGCTATATGCTTGTGTATTACTCATGCTGACTTGGAGGAATGATATGTGGTACCTGAGATCAAACCCAGATCAGGCTCATGCAGTGCAAGTACCCTACCCATTAGATTATCACTCTGGTTCCCTCATTTTATTTTTTGATTACATTCCTGAAAATCTATATACCTGAAATATATATTATATAATGTATATAATAAATAGAAATATATGTTATATATATTCCTGAACATCTAGAAACTCGAGGAGTTTTCATTTTGCAGAATAGGAAGAATAGGATCTCTTGAATAATCTTGGTGTTTAGAAGTGGGGATGAAGCAGAGCTCAAGCTCTAACAAAGATGCCAGGACTTATAAAAAGAACCTAATATGCCCTTCCTGGTTAGACAGGTTCCATTGAGCCCATGGAGACTGAGTTAAATAAACTCATTCTACATTCCTCACATCCATCCCATCTCTAAGCACTCATAATCCTGAGGGAAGTGTTTTGGCTCTTCCCTTCTCCTTTTTCTATCTGCTCCCCTTCCAAGACCCTCTTTGGTTTCTTCCTCAGAATTTGTAATGGTTCTTCAGTTAATTCACACCTTCACTTTAATTTCCTTTGTTTAATATCTGACTCACCATTCTCTCCTTATCTTATAAGCTACTGATCTGTCCCAGAGCTCTAAAATCAAGTTACTGTTTATCTGTCTTCACTGTAACTTCCTTATTCATACTCACTCCTAACTTACTTTAACTGTTCAGCCACTGATCTGTTTGTTTGCCTGAGATGCTTATCTCCCCAACCCTGCCTATTCATCCCTCTATTGTTCAAGGCCAAGATCAGTGCCATTTCTTTCCCCTACCTGAAGTGGTCTTATTTGGGGGCCATTTGTTCCATCATTATTAATGATAAGTCTTCCCTGAGTATTTGTCTCTCAAATGGTGCCCTTTGAGGGTCAGAGAGATATTTTGTTCCACTCTGCTTCTGTACAACCTGCCCCAATTCTTTCTACCCAGTGATTACCAAATTATAATGAGAGATAACTAGAGATGCAGTTTGATAATGAACTAACAGTATATATTGCTAAGCTAAGTTCCTGAACTAGTGCTTAGGAAATGACTTAAGTCTTTCAAGCTATTTTATTGACAACCTGTTATACACACAACAGACTTTTTGTCCAAAAAAAGAGGAGCAGGAGACATATACATCCCCATTTCTTGGTTCCATGCCCAAGGCAGATACTACCAACTGGTTTTTTGTGGTTGGGCTCAGTGTACCCATGTGTTTGGCCCCACACATGAGTCCTACCATCTGCTGTCTATCATCTGGGGCTCACATGAAAGTTTCTCTGAGGGAGAGAGGCTTGGAGAAGGCTGATATTGTTTTTCCTGAAGGCTTTCACAGGCCATGATTCTCTTAAGTTATATGGAGCATTTAGGTCTGAACATATGACACTGTACATATGACACTCAGTGATTCAGAACTCAATAAGTATGAGGGGTGTAGACATTTGGTTTCTAGGGCAGTCTGTACTGAAACCACCAGTGTAATCAAGCAAACTTCCTGGAGGAGGCAGGTGTTGGGGCTATTGGAAGAGGGAGAACAGTATAGTGGCCTGGGTCAGGAAGAAAAAGATCACAGCCTGAAGGGGACACAGTGATGGGAGAAGAGTTTTGTGTTCTCTGCCTCGGTAGAATAGCACCTGGAATGCAGAGGCAGACATGGTCAGGAGCTTCCCTGGCCCTGACTGAACAGCTGGGCATGGCACTAAAATACACATCATCAATGAAGAAAAAAATAATTTTTCTTGATATCTGCCTATCAACCCCTCTCTCCTCTGTCCCCATGTCCTTCCTTTGGCTGATGAAGAACTGGACTATTTCTGTCTGTTTGCTCTGTTCTCATGAATAACTCTCCTCCCACATGATAAATGCACATTTGAAGATATTGATTTGCTGCTACCTTTGAAAAGCTTAAGAAGACTGACCTCTGCCTCGATGCACACAGAAGCAAATTTTTCAGACTGACTCTAGGCTAGGCTGGGAAGCATGCCCAGTTGTCAGTCCCCCAGGGCCTCTCCCAAGGCCTGGTGGTGGTAGTGGCCATACCTTGGCTACACCTTTTAATAAAATGCTGTGTGGCCATGACTCAAATCAAATCAAGTGACTTTTAAACAGCTCGGGGGCTAGCGGGGAGCTCTACTATAGTCTGAGTGACTTGCCCATGGGAAATGGCATTTTCCAGACATTTTCTTCCCAACCTGAGGTCAAAAGTCATGACAGTGTGGTGTGTTGTGCCTTAAAGTTTTCTTTTCTCCTATATCCCACCCCTCCACCCCACCAATTGTTCCTCATTTTATTTCTTTGCCTGGTTTTACCACTGTGTGACCTCCTGTTGTATTTTTTCTGAATGACAATGAAAGTAATTGAAAATATTGATTGGCAGTACAGTTAAGTTGTCAACACAACCATTTAATTTGTCAGGAGGACTTGTTAAATTGTCAAAAATCATATAAAAAAAACTCCTTCAGTCACTGATGATATACATTAGAGATGTTCATGAATCAAATGGGCCATTTTGGAGATAAGTGTTGAAGACAAATTTTGAAATGGTTTTCATCAGCTACTCTGTGTCCTCTCCCTTTCACGGAGCTTTTGCATGCTTGTTCTCCTTCTCTTCCCATACATAAATAATTATTAGAATGATTTCGGTAATATAAATAGAGTGAAGGCTACTCTGGTGAGTGAGCTTCAATTCATAGTTCAGTCCAGGACTAAGATAATTTTAAAGTCATTAAAAAGCAAATTCTCTGAAGCTGTTAGCCAGAACAAAAGAGGTTTTCATTTTTCTTGTGTTTGGAAACTAAAGCATGGATATGAAGGATTAAAAAATTAACTTTTTAGAGGATGCAAGATCCATCTTTGTATATTTAAATATTTGCAACTAACATTGTAAGCATGCTGCATTTTCACTATTATTCATTCCTTTTCTAAAGGATCTGTCCTCTAAAATGGAACCAAAATTAGTTTCATTTAAATTTTTAAGGATAATGTCATGTACTAACTTTTGATCTTGATATCTTTAGTCTTTTGCTCTATTTAATATGATTGTATATTAGGGCCCAGAGATTTTACTCGACCTAGTGTAAAGGAATCAAGAATTTTACTGGATGGCTATTGTTACTTCTGAACTAACTTCTGTTAGCTTACAGGATAGCCAGTGTGGTTGGTAGAATTCTAAAAGTGTGGATCAAACAATATTTTAGTCTTTAATCTCAAGAATTATATGTACAATAGCATTTCCCTACACTGTTCTTGGTCAATAAAACATCCAGGTGAGCACATCCGAATTCCACATGATTCTTACAAATCTCCAAATTTTCTTGTTTTTTAACATTTATTTATTTATTTTGGTTTGGGGACCACACATGTTGGCACTAAGAGGTTACTCCTGGCTCTTGCTCAGAAATCACTCCTAGCAGGCTTTAGAGACCGTGGTGTGGGATGCCAGGAATTGAACCCAGGTCTTGCCCAGATTGGCCATGTGCAAGGCAAATGCCCTACCACCATTGTGCTATTACTCCAGCCCCTCAATTTTTCAAATTTTCTTAAGATGCTAGAGAAAGATGGGATCATAGATCATTGAAATAAAGTGAATTTGATATACTGTTGCATTCTTGATGCAAGGAGAAGGTAGTCAGGCAGTTTTCAGAATCAGAAAGTAGTTCCGAGCATCTAGCCAAAAGGAACAGGTACATCAGATCAATAGTTGCAAGGAACTAGATGCTGGCCACAACCCAAATGAGCTTCGTGGGTATGTTTGATTCTCCCTGGTTTTGCTTCACTCTTTGTCTTTTCCTGAGAGTTTTTTTTTGGGGGGGAGGGTCACACCCAGCAGTGCTCAGGGGTTATTCCTGGCTCCATGCTCAGAAATTGCTCCTGGCAAGCACAGGGGACCATATGGGATGCCAGGATTCGAACCAATGACCTTCTGCATGAAAAGCAAACGCCTTACC
>PVKC010002714.1:0-42024 GCA_004027635.1 Crocidura indochinensis
AAAGTACACATAAAATATTCAGAATATATATGTGTTCAATATGTGTTTAATTTATGTCCTTCAAAATAGATCTGGGATTATTAGATCCACTGTATGTCTTTGGTCTGAGATTGGAACTGTGTGTTGCTGAAGTTAAGAAGGGTAAATCTGGGGTACTGATAGTTGGGATGAGCATGTCGCGCGGTTTGCGACATGTAGACTGGTATGAAATTTAAAGAGAGAGACTGAGTACAGCTGAGCAGCTATATGACACCCCCCAGATCAAACTCCACCACAGAAGCCGATCTCTGGAACCGGCCTGGAAGTGGGGAAAACCCAGGGTGCCCCATAAGGCCCCCCCAGGAGCCCACGTGGGGATCCGGGGGGAAAGAGGTAGAGGGGGATCGGGGGACCCAGGCCCGAGAGCGCCCCCACCCTAGGCCGGGCCAAGGGGCCTCCGGCACGTACAGAGGTTTCTCTGCCAGAGGCCAGCCCGAGCCGGCTGAGAAACCTGCCCCAGGAAGGGAGGAAAGACCCTCCCAGGCCCTAGGAACAGGCTTTGGAGTCCCACCCTAAGGCGATCTCTGGAACCGGCCTGGAAGTGGGGAAAACCCAGGGTGCCCCATAAGGCCCCCCCAGGAGCCCACGTGGGGATCCGGGGGGAAAGAGTGGGACTCCAAAGCCTGTTCCTAGGGCCTGGGAGGGTCTTTCCTCCCTTCCTGGGGAAGGTTTCTCAGCCGGCTCGGGCTGGCCTCTGGCAGAGAGACCTCCGTACGTGCCGGAGGCCCCTTGGCCAGGCCTAGGGTGGGGGCGCTCTCGGGTCTGGGTCCCATGATCCTGCCTCTATTTTTAAATTAACTCTCCCAGTACCTTATTTTAGTTGAGTTCTCAAGTATTCGAGTTCTATTTCAGCTGTACACTCTTTTGATAATTTCATATTTGTAGTTTGATATCAGAGATTCTAATTACTAACATATTTTTCCTTCCTCAGATTTTATAAAATTCTGATTAAAATATTTCTATTTAATAATGTATTGATTGTTGAGTTTTTTGCATATTATATTCTAGTACCATGCCAAACCACCATTGTCAACTTTCCTCTATCCTACGCACTTTTCTTGCTTCCTCACCTTCTCACATTTTGTGAGGTGCTTACACAAATATTTATCCTAATCACTTAACTACTGATATTAAAATTTTGATAGGGATTACACAGAACCTACATAATGTTTTAAATAGTACTGTTATTTTAACAATTCTAAATCATTACCGAACAGAGAAAAATTTCCCATATCCTTCTGTATTTTTGTTTCACTTGATAGCTTGGTAGCTTTCAATGAATAAAATAGTTCCTTTGTGATGTTGAATTCTATATAATTGAACTTTTTCCAATTCATCGTAAGTAGAAAGTTTTCTTGTTTTCTCTTCTAGCTTGTTCTTTGTACATAAAATGAAATAGATAATTGAGATGCTGGAGAGATATCATGGAGGTAAGGCATGTGCCTTGCAGGCAGAAGGATGGTGTTTCAAATCCCAGCATCCATATGGTCCCCCAAGCCTGCCAGGAGCAATTTTTGAGCATAGAGTCAGGAGTAACACCTGAGCGCTGCCAGTTATGAACCCCCCCCAAAAAAAAGAAGATAAAAAAGAAATAGATAATTGAATATTGAATGCCAATAATGTTTTCTATGATACATTTGATTTTTGATATATCTTGACTTATTGGTTTATTATTTCTTAATGGAGTTTTTAGATTCTCTATATAAGCTATGTGATCTGCAAATGTGACCAGCAAACAGCTTGAGCTTTTCTTTCCCAGTGTATATCCCTTTTATTTCTTTTCCTTCCATAATTGCTATGGTTAAAACTTCTGATAGTATGTTGAATGGAATATTATGTTGAATTAAAGTGATGAGGGGATGGAGTAAATAGCACTGTGGATAGAAATTTACCTTGCACGTGGTTAACCCTGATTTGATACCAAGGATACCATATGATCCTCTGAGAACCTTCAGAAATAGTTCCTGCAAATATTAATGGATGTGTTCCTAATAAACCCTTGTTTAACAATGAGAACAGACATCCTTATTTTTGCTTGATTTTAGAATAGAAGTTTTCTTTCTTTGTTTATTATCAATATTAGCTATATTTTGTTGTATATGCCCTACATTATGTTGAAGTATATAACTTATATTCAAATTTTCTTTAATTGAATCTTTATTCTGCCAAAATATTTTATATACATGTATATGATCATGTATATTTATTTTTACTTTTATTTATATAATATATTATTTTCATGGATTTTGTGTAACCATCAGTGCATTCTTGGAGAAAAATTTTTAAAGTTACACACTGGGTCATTGTCTTAGTATATGAGATTTTCCTTGATTTGATCATCAAAAACTTCAAGATAAAATTATTGAAAATAACTCTTATTCATTTCTTTTTAATTCCTTGTACATGCTTGTTGTAGGTATTTAAAAATAATTATATTTTTTCATAGCCCCAAATTTGGAGAGTAGATTTGTTATATCTTGAAATTTAAGTCATCTTAATGTCATAGGATATTATATCAAAAATTATTATTCAGAGATAAATATACAGTGGTGACTGTTTAAATGAAACATATTATAAGACTATGATTTGATAATTACTATGAATTTTAATAATCATTCTAGATAGAGTATATAGTTTCTTTCAGTGTGTATCAATACATGAAAGATTGATGACTTGAAAACAGCAGTACTATTTAGCTATGGGATTGACATTTAGACACTGCAGTCATAGAATTGCTTCAAAAGCAATTACTTTGACTTACACCAAACTATTTGGTGAATTATGCTGATCAAATATTGATGTTTATTATGTGAATGCTAAAATGAATTAAGATTTTTAACTATTCGTTCACCCTGCTTTTGAGTTGTTCTGATCATATATTGTATCTTAACAAGATATTATATTATTAAGGTTTAAATCTATTGATGAATATGCTTATATGTTATGATATTAAGTGTACATCAATATGATATAAGTACAATAATATCCCTTGACTATTAATTGCATGTTATTGATAAATTAATATAATTTATTATTAAAATAATATATGATCTATACACATAAATGTTAGACATGTATAAATATATGTGTGAATTTTAGGATGAGTTCTTATTGCTAAATTACTTGTAATTCTCTAATAGTAGAGGCCTACAGCTAAAATACATTTGATAGCTTGGTTGCCACAGCAACCAAAGCAAATTTTATATTGTTTAGAGAGAATTGGGGGATGTATCCCTTCAATTCTTATTTTTTCTCTGTCTTATTTTGAAATTTATGTTAGTTTTACAATGATAAAAAAAGATTAGAACATTCTCCTGTCTATAATTGGGAGAAGGGTTTCACAAATTTCGAATGTTGTATTGCAAGTGCAAGACTTATTTTCAATATTATCCTTAGACCCATAAGTTTTTATTGTTATAATGACCTGTTGTCAAGTGTTCAGGCACTTTTGAGATGCAGGTCCCCTTTAGTGGACCTCATTACTCACCTTGATAAATATGCAGGTTTACAGGGTAGCAATATTATGAGATGAGGTTCACATTTCTTATCCTGACAGATGTTGAACGTGTGTGAGTTTTTCAGATTGGAAGAAATATATAGACAGAATTCTAGAAAATTCTCTAAGTAAACCTTAAAACTCAGGTATAAAATACTTGAATTTGTATACTATGAAATAAATAGCAAGGTTTGATTAAAATGTCAATATAACTCATGAGTACATATGAAGTATAAATTCTCATTTGTTAAAGAATATTTCAAAAAATCTGGACATTTGTTATTATTCATAAAGTTATCTTTGTGTACCTTTATGTCTGTTAGTACCTGAATCCCAATATAGGAGTTCTAAGGGCAGAAGTTGTACATTTGTCAAAATAAAAATTATATTAAGCATATGTTTTGCAAGATAACATTATATTTTAGTATAAGACATTATTGGTTTTTATTATGGTGTTCATTTAATATCTTGACAATAATGCTAAATGATTCATATTATGGATTATTTTGAATTATATTTTGAATATTATGGGCAATATTGAATACAATTTAAAATGAAAACTATTATATAGCTTAAAACACTCATGTTAAAATCATCCAATACTATTACTGCTAATATGACTGAATACTTTTGTACTATAATTTGAAATCTGATAATTTTACTGAAAAGAAGTATAGTGAGTGTCATTTGATTTATCTCTAGTTCTTACTGGTATCTTTTGAAATTAAATCATTTCCCTGTTAAAGAATATCACCCTTAAAAGATTTTAATCTTTGACTTTATTAGCTCATTAATAAGGAAGAGGGTTTGAGGAAAAGTCATTCTTAATGTCAGCACTTATGGCTCATAGAGAGATTATATTAGTGATAAGTCAAAACATAATTGAATTACTATTACAATTTTCAATGAAGCTCTTCTGATTCTTTCTAGCTTTTCATTAAAATGAACTTATAAAATGGATATTCATAGCCATTTTATTCTTGTTTTCTACTGTAATTATCTTATTTTTGATAAATCATTTTTGGTACAATTGGTTAATTTTAATTCCTTTGTTTTACTAAAATCATATATTTTGAGCTTACAAATCAATTCTAAATGAGGAAAATGAGTAAAATAGAATTTAAAGATATTTGTATAAAATTCAAAGCATAACAGACTTACATGCTACCTATTAATATCAACAATATCAGTACATATATGGATAGGGTGCTTGCTCATGCTGTTGTACACCAGATTTAATTAATATCCTAGCTGGGTTTGAAATGTTGGCATCACATATGAACTCCAGAGCATCACTCGGAGCAATTCTTATGAGTAGAGCTAGAATTAACCCTGGAGTACCACACAGTGTGGCTCAAAAAAGTAAAAACAAAATAAAACAACTATAGGGGAGAGGAAATAATGTCCTCAATTGCATATTTTACAGACATCAGATCCATATTGGTTCCCTGTACTAAATGTTCCCTTGAGCACCACCAGCATTATTTCTGATTGTCACCAGGTGTGTGGCCTCAAACAAATACACATATTTACCGGTAAGCACAATAACTTTCAGTTCCATCAAAAATGAAGCAGTAATAAACTGCATGATTTCATGCTCTCTTGTAGATTCATTGTATTTCACTGTGCATAGAATGCCTTAAAGAATGAGAATCACGAGCACCAAGAGCTCTCACTCATCTGCAGTACATAGGGAAACAAACAAAGGTATAGACAATATTGATTGATAACAACCCCTGAGCACTGCAGTATAAAGCTGAGTACTACAGATTAGAATGGGACTAAAAGGAGGCATTGATAAATTGAACTGTAGGTGACACAGTCATAGGTGTGGTGACCTAAGCATTTTGGCAATGGAAAAGTGAAATTATTATGTAGACCAAGACCCTAAATCACAATGGATACATTGCCTAAAATGTAATACATTTTCTAAGAGCTATGGAGCTCTTTGAATGGATTTTCTATATCTTTAGGACAAATAAACCAATTTGTCATTCAAAAAAAGAATAAAACTGAACTAAGTCTGCAGCAAAATAGGAGTGCTGTAGTTTAGGGAATTGTCCAACTAGGAAATTCGGAATTTTAGAAAATGTGTTAGGGTAATAATTAATGAAATGTAGATGGTAAAACTAAATCTAAAGATCTAGAAGGTAGATCTAGAGGTAGAAGACATCCTACTAACTTAATATGGTGTGCCAGTTAAATTAAAACTTTCATGATACTCACAAACTTTATCCTGCATATTTACAAACTATTTTTATATAATTATTATAGATTGTAATATGCTTATAATAGTATTGACTCATGGTTTGAATTATTCTGATATTATTGAATCTCAACAAAGGTTGAAAGAATTGTTAGCATTCATTTTTAATTTATCAAGTTTGATCCTTGTAATTAAAAATTAAATGTTTTTGTTGGTTGATAAGACCAGCAAAATAAAAAGCATGCTTTCCTGTGAGACTCAAGCTTAACTCTGAGGTCAAATGAATGCTAATTAAGTTAGATAGTTAATTCAGTTTTTAGATTTAACAGATGATTTAACATCAGAATTTGTTCTAGATCTTTAAAAAAACATGAAGCTTTATATTTATGAAGTGCTATTTCTCTTGAGTTAAATTTGTTGCTGAATACAAAGATTAAATTTAAATACAAAAATTAAATTTAATATTAAATTTAATATTAAATTTACTATTGATTTGAATTATCAACTAAATTTAATTTGTTCTGAACTAAATTTTTACCTCATAACTAAAGTTGTTATAAACTATGATTTGTTATTAACATGATATTTTATTTATTTACTTATTTTTATTTTTTACTTATTTATTTATTTAACAAACTTAGTAGTATTGAGGGTTTGCTTCTGGCTATAAAATCAGAAATTACACCTTTTGGGGTCCATATGTGAAGCCTGAAACCAAACTCAGGTGAGATGCATGCAACGCAAATGTCCTACCTTCTGCGGTATTGCACCAGCCCCTAACATATACTTTTTAAAGACTTTCATATGACATATATGTTCCTTCATTATCTATGGTTGATATTTTACTATATGAAATGACATTTTAGCATAATTTTAGCATATCTTTCTAGGTAGAAAATGATCAATGATTAGGAAATTAATATTTTAGTGCTTAACGTAAGCTTTTTATAACTTTTCAAGATATTTTGATATGTTACAAATTTTTACCAAACATCTTATGATTTTTATATCAATGTTAGAGTGAAAAATGTATCATGTCAAGAAGATTAGCAAATAACAGTGACACAGAATATAAAGAGTATTCAAATTCAAACATAATTCCCAAAGCTAATTTCTTGTGCAATAAACAATGCTCTTTCCTAAAAGTAAAATAAAATAATTCATAATGAATAATGCAGATAATGCATGTTAAGGGGCACATTTATTCATGAAATATTTATGCAATTCAATTCAGTGAACATTCATTATGTACCAAACACTTTGTGAACATAGTTATGAAATTTAAGAGACAAGTGTAGTGGGAGAATCCTTGCAATTTGAACACTACTTACTCTGGGAAATAATTTATAATCAAAATTTCTTTTCAAAAATTATGTGTAAAAGTTACATAATAATATTACAGTGGATAGTACATTTGTCTTATATATGTTCGAACAGTGTTGTATCCCAATCTCCCAGCAGGTTCGCCAATTACTGCCTGGAGTAATTCCTGAGAGCAGAGACAGAAGAAATCACTGAGTGGAGTCAAGTGTGTCTCCCTCCTTACCAAACTATTATTTGAAAAGCACTTATTGACACTTTAAGGACAATGCAGAATAAGTTTTCATTTTTGCTGTCTTGGATTACTATGTTGACCATTTTAAATAAATATATGCTAAGTTTGCTCAAAAAAGTGAAGGTTTTGCTTTATGTGAAGAACACCAATAATGCTTTATGTAACATAAAGCATTTTATGTTACACTTGAAATTTTCAAGAAATTTAGAAGTATTTTAATAATGTATATGGTTAGTAAGATTAATAGTATTTTATGTATATGGTTAGTAAGATTAATAGTATTTTATATATATGGTTAGTAAGATTAATAGTATTTTATATATGAGTCAATTATATGCTAGTATTTTTAATATCTCTAAATGTTGGGTTCAGTTTATAAAATTAAAATGCAAACTTTGAGCTAGATAGCAACCAATTAACACCAAACTGCATGCTTGATAAATGTTAACTCATAATCGTAACAAGAATCTGAGTTGGTAATTCCCACTTTCAAAATTTAGTTATAAATTATATAAATCTTTTTACCTGGCCTAGCATTATCAAATACAATGAAATACAGAACAGCATTTGTGTTTTACAATTCTAGATGCCAATATCTCAAAACTATGGTAATGGCAAAAAGGGTTTCCTTAGATTGCTGCAAGGAATTTATGCTTCTACCACTCCCCTCGCTTTCCTTTTGTCTAAAGAGCAATTTTGCAGTTCTCTGGTAGCACAAATTCCAATTTTCCCATGGCATTCTACTTGCCTTTTGGGGTTGCACAATTTTCTCCTTATTAAGGCTATCTTTTTTGGATCATGACCTTAAATAAATTTCTTCAATTTTGACCCTTTATCCAAATACATATATATTTCACATAAATCATTCAGGAGGAACTATTACATGTGAATCTAGTATTTACAAATGGAAGAAAGTTTGCAATTTCAAGGTAATAGTGATTATCTCAAATAGTGATTTTCTTAAACAGTATTTCTCAAACTTGCACTTTACCCATGCTATCAATGCTAAGATGACATAACTTTAGGGATGACACATGAGAAGCTATTCTAAGATTGTCTATGTTTTAATAATAATAAGTTTAACATCAAGAAACTTCTAGGTAGGAAACAACACTTAGGATTGCCTTCATATATAGTCTTTCCATATCTTGTTCATCAGATGGTAAAAATACAGTGAAGTATCTAAACGTGTTCTTCATACTAAAGCATAAGTTCCAGTGGGACAGAAATTGTTTTCTTCCTCTGAATCCAATGAGCACAGTAGAAAAAAAAACCTTTTTTTAAAAATATCACTGGTTGATTCATAGAAGAAAAATAGTAATAGCTATGAATATTCAAAATATGCAATTTAGTTGATACATATTTTAGGATGTTAGAAAGGCAACCAACACTTCTAATGACAACTTATCCTTAACTTAAAGGGTATGTAAAAGGGAGCATTTTGCAATAACAATGCATATCATTTTCAGTCTAATTCTCAGTTAATGTGATGAAGGGATAAACTGGCATGTTTTTTAAATTATAGTATGAAACAACTGATGTTAAAACATTAAAGTTAGGCCCGGAGAGATAGCACAGCGGTGATTGCCTTGCAAGCAGCTGATCCAGGACCAAAGGAGGTTGGTTCGAATCCCGGTGTCCCATATGGTCCCCCGTGCCTGCCAGGAGCTATTTCTGAGCAGACAGTAACCCTTGAGCACCGCCGGGTGTGGCCCAAAAACAAACAAAACAAACAAACAAACAAAAAGAAAATAGTAAAGTTGTCTAAATAAAATATATGTGTGATAAATGAAAATGCTTTAGTATACAATATAGAAATGACAATGTAGAAATGACAGACCTAATTTGTGGATTATATTCATTTTAGAAGAATGACAAAATATTTGTTCATGATATATATATCAGTGGTTACTCCTGACTCTATGCTCAGAAATTGCTCCTGGGGGACCATATGGGATGCCAGGTTTCAAACCACTGACCTTCTGCTTGCAAGCAAACGCCTTACCTCCATGCCATCTCTCAGGCCCCTCATGATGATATTAGTATTGTGGTTTTTTGTTTGTTTGTTTGTTTTTGGGCCACAACCATTTGACACTCAGGGATTACTCCTGACTATGCACTCAGAAATCAATCCTGGCTAAGTCGGAGCATACAGAATGCCAGAGGATCGAACCGAGGTCTGTCTTAGGTGGTTCCAAGGCTGACACTTAACATCTAAAGCCACCTCTGTGATGAAACTAGTTTTTTTGTAAATTTCTCTTATTATTATTAATCTGCATATAAATTACTGAACACATTGGTATTTGTTTGCAGCTGTGTAGTTTGTTTAGTCAACTTCTTTGTTATAAGTACTTTCCAAATATTGCTTTTACTTTCTAAACTAAAGTGCCAGGTGACTTGGCTAATTTGAGCAAGAGACAACATGACTCCAAAAAGGTTACTTTCTTGTCGTCGTAAGCATTGTAATTGGTATATTCCTGTGGTTTCCAGATACTCTAATGTATTTATATACTACTTTGAATTTATGTAGCACAACTTCTCAGAAAATATTACCCACATACATTCATTGACTCTTCACATGATAAATATTCATTGACATTTTTTTAAATTAAGGATTGATAGAGACCTAGCATGTAGTAATTTTTTATGAAAATACATTAAATGAAATGGAAAAGACAGCATAATTTATAGGTTAAAACTTCTCTCAGAACTTTTAAATGATATGCTAAATATGTAGTAGGTTACAATAAAAGGCCAGGGAAGTAACTTAGCAGTAGAGTATTTGCCTTTTATGTGTGAAATTTTGGCTCAATCCTTGACACATCCAAAGAGATAGCTAAAATATATCATAACAGTGTATATTAAGACATAATAACTACCCAAACAAAGGTGATATAATTTAGAAAAGCAATAATTCTAAGTATTATAAAATGACATTAACTAGTATATATGTATATATTTCTGAGATCATTAATATTCATAATTTTCAAATAACATAAATACAATTTTATATCATACATTTTATATTAAACAAAATATATCCACATTGGTCAGATTGATTAATCTTTCTAATTTTTTTAATATAATTTTTATTTTTAAACATGTTGGGTTACATATCGTTGGCAATCATATTTTAAGTACAAATTAACATAAAATCAGGGGAACTCCCATCACCAAAAAGTCCTCAGTCCACCTCAGTTCCAATCCTAGTTCCCATATCCTCTCCCCTACCGCCTCCCTTTGTGCCACATCCACAAAGTAAGCTCAGGGCTTACTCCTGACTCTTTTCTCAGGGATCACTCCAGGCATGGTCAGTGACCATATGCAGTTCTGGGGATTGTGCCTGGGTTGGTTACATGCAAGGCAAGCATCCTACCTGCTGTGTTATTATTTTATTGTCTACACCATCAATCGTCTTAGTTTTGAGGCTGACATTGGATATTTTAAGAAGTTTTCAAGCAACATTTAAAGTGCTACTTTTTTTCTGACAAATTTCTTTTAAGCAAAATTATTTTATTCTTAAAACTTTCCCACCTTGAAACTTTTTCTTAACACTATCTGAATTGCCCTTTTATGTAACTGTAAATCACAGGAATGCATTAAATTATATTGAAGAAATATGAAAAGTTGAGGTAAAGTAAAAATGAATGACTATTCAAAGTAATTGGGACATAGAAAAGATAAAAAAAAGAAATGTCATTGTGCTATGCTTCTCCAATTAAATGTTCAAGTTATTTGAGGATTAAGCATAGGTCATTTATTTAATCTTTGTTCCCTCCACCCACTTGTCAGTGCCCAGTGCACATGCATACTGTGTTGAAAACTCTTAATATTAAATACAGTTTTTCTAATTTTATTATCTATAGAACTTTATTGACTCTAATCTTCAGAGCCAGAAACCTTGCATGATTGATTATGATTCAGACTGACTCTAGTTAAGAGTCACATTAGGGGCATTTTGGGTGGTGTGAAGGGGAAGGAAGTTTTAGGATGGGTTGAAATGGATGGAACAAGAAGGATCCAATGGTAAGATAAGAACAAAGGTTAGCAAACTGAAACACTGCAACAAATATCTTTGATCAGTGAATTAAACAGTGGTTGAAATACAAATACAGGGGCAAGTTAGGTGGCGCTAGATATAAGGTGTCTGCCTTGCATGTGCTACAAGGTTAGATCCCCTGAGTCCCATATGGTCCCTCAAACCAGAGGCAGTTTCAGAGCGCTTAGCCAAGTGTATCCCCTGAGCATCAAACGGGTATGGCCCGAAAAACCAAAAAAAAAAAAATACAAACAGAAAGAGCATTATATATGTTATATATACACATATATATGTATATATATATATATATATATATAGTATTTATATCTTAGCAGAAAACTTTCTCTGTGTCAAGTCAAGCATACCAGAATTTTCTGAAATCTCATTCAATAGACAAATAGGTTTTTTTCTGTCATTCTAAAACTCTCATGGATTCATAGTCTTTATTTAACATAAAGAAGGTTAAATATTTTCATAAATGTTTGGAAAGACAATGCATATTTTCAATGAAATATGAATAATTTATTTGTAATATAAAACTACATTTTAAAATAAAAACATAACTTGATGTTGCATGCATATGTTAATGTAACTACATATAATACTCAGCATTGTAATGATATCTTTGGCTTCCTACTTTTTTTCGCGTGGTGCTGCATTTTTTAAATGCTTTAGTTTTCAGAACTGTTTTAGGACATTAAATTTATGTTCAGTTCAGAAGGTAACTAATTGTGTATGCTACTTTGCCTTTCACTTAGACATTTGTTTAATGAACCATTTTCTTGTAATTATTGTCTCTATCGTCAACTGCGTTACTCTAGAAAACAAGCTGAATCTCTAGCTATAAATTTGTTCATCAGCATGTCCAATTTTAGCATATATTTTCTATATGCTAAATTTATGTTGAATATGTTATGAGGCATTAGCGAAAGTTTCAAAGATAATAGAAACAACTTAATTGTGGCCTAAAATATCTTGTAAATAAGTTAAAACAGTTGCTAGCTAAAATGAGAGACATTTATGAAAGCTATTGTTTTTTAACTTATTTTTAAAGAACCTTGCTTATATCAATAGACAATAACATTGTCCTTTATTTTTTATATTTTATCTTCTTTATATTTAGTTAACAAGGGAATATTTGGTCTGTTTTAATGAATTCTTTATTTAATGACATAAATGAGTTTGAGTTTGCTTCAGTATGGAGATAAATCTCTCTAAAGATAAAGAAATTCATAACTGCAGCACTCAATTCTGCTTGTGATACCACCAAACAAGTTTCAAAAAGGCAAAAATCAGTCTTATTCATATTTATATGCTATTGTTTAGGTCTGTATACAATTTAGTCATTTATTTTAACTACCTCTCTACTCATTGCATATGGCTATCTCTATTATCTTTTCTGCCAATAAAAGAGGAGTCTTTGTATTTTCCTTTTTTTTTCCTTACAAATGAACAGCTTTTATTTAGTTATTTATTTATTAATTCCCATAAGCTCCATAAAAAAAAACAAAGCCTTACTGGTGCTTGTAATCCAGTGGTAAAGCAAGTGCCATGCAAGTGAAACACTCTCTTTTTCTTTTTTTTTTTTTTTGGTTTTGGGGTCACACCCGGCAGTGCTCAGGGGTTACTCCTGGCTCCATGCTCAGAAATTGCTCCAGGCAGGCACGGGGTACCATATGGGGCACCAGGATTTGAACCGATGACCTTTTGCATGAAAGGCAAACGCCTTACCTCCATGCTATCTCCCAGGCCCCAGACACTCTCTTTTTAATCACTAACACCAACTTACATTCTCAGTGTAATCCTTTTTTGCATGACAGAATATACCAAAATATATAACCACAGTATAAATTGCAATAATGTGTATATTCATTTAGGTTATTACAGTAATAGCAACAATAGAAAAATATGATGATAGGGAAAACAGTTAGTCTCTGTGGATCATTTCTAACAAAGTATAGGTATGCATTATTGAATGTGTTCCAAAAACATTTTACTTATTAAAGGGAACATTCTTTTTCTAGATGTCTCATATTTTCTGCTTGATTTCACATTGATATCCATCTTGATACATGTCTGTACATGGAAGACACTGGTTATTTTACTGGTTTCTTAACAGCACATTTCATTTAGATACATTGATTGTTTTCACTTAACTTATTAAGTAGTTTTATCTGGTATTATAATATGCAAATTACATGATTAATCATAAATTAATATGGAGGCACAAATCTGTTATTAGTCACATAGCTTAAAGCATCTATTCAGATAAGACAAAGAATTTCAGTGACTTGAATTCTTTGAATCTAGAGAAAAATAAATATAATATTTTAGAAACTTTCACCAAAATTATTGAAGAAAGAGTTTGAGGATGGATAAGGCTGGTGTGCACAAAGAAGATTGCAGGAGAACGGCAAAACTATCTTGGAGAAGGGAGCATATCCTCTATACAGGTTCTCAGCCCACTTATCTGTTGCAAGATATGCAGCTCTCAGCTCCAGAAACTGCGCATGCTCACTGTTTTGCACAAGTCGAAGTGAGGCCATACTGGCACGTGCACAGCAGGCAGTGCATGCACAGCACAAATCCGAGATGATGGAATTGCTCATTATGACCAGTCACATCAGTAAGGTTATATAGCAGAGGGTTGCTTAATACTGTGCTAGCCCCAGGGCTAAGAATTCTCCCTTTCTTACCAGGAGGAAGTCAGTAATCAAAAAACCTAATTAACTTGCTCTAAAAAATTCATCAGTTTCTCAATGTTTTACCTTGAGGCAATTTGCCCGAGGGATTTTTAGGGAGATCCTTTTAGAAGGGGTGAGGGGCCAAATCTAGTCTTAGTATAATTTTAACTATCAGTACCTTTAGCCTTAAAAAAAAAAAAAAAGGCAATCTGTCGGAAGAGGGCTGAATGATTTCTCTCATATCAGAAATGTATGCTTCTCACATAAAGGAACATAGGTATAAGAAAAACCTATAAAAACAGAAACTAAGAACTGGTCTTAAGTAGAAGTTTACTATCAGTTTTTCTTGGTTTTATTTCTGTTTGGAGATGACACCTGACAGTGATTAAGAACTACTCCTCTAAGGCAGGAGTGATAGTGAAGTGGTAGGGCATTTGCCTGCAGGCAGCTGAACTAGGACAGACCTGGGTTCAATCCCTGGTGTCCCATATGCTCCCCCAAGCCAGGAGCAATTTCTGAGAGCAGAGCCAGGAGTAACCCTTGAGCATCACTGATGTACCCCAAAAGCCAAAAAACATAAATAAATAAATAAATAAATAAATAAGAAAAAGGAAAAAAAACTAAGAATTTCTCCTAGCTTTGTACTTAGAAATCACTCTTAGAAGGGCTAGTGTAGTCATATATGAGATGTGTGATCAAAATGGGTCTGATCTGTCCATGACAAGAGGCCTAACCACTGTATTCTCACAGCTCAGCTATATTAGTTACTTTACTCCTTTATCTGAAGATGACTACTGATAGTTTGTGCCTTAGTCCTTTTATACTTAAAAATAGATTTTACAATCCATGATGCAGTTCAGAAATAAAGAGAAGCATAGACCTTGCCTTGTGTTGGTGACTAGATTAGATCACCACAGTGAAAAGAGGGTGATCAGGAGCATTTAAAAGGGGTGATGTTAAAGTTTATTTTAGCTGTTGCATTGACTTCTACATTCAAAATGTATCTTTCTCTTGGAAAGGTGATTATTTGAAATATGGCATACACATTGTTTATGCAAATTGAATAAAATAGCACATTCTGCTGTTTATTTTCAATGACTAGGATAGTACAAAATAATTTATCAGCTACTGTTAAACAAGTCACAGGCAAAATACTATTTGCAAGAGTTTCCCATCTTAAAATTGTTATTCACACATTTCAGTTCCAGCTACCTGAATGTCAGGGTCTCAAGGGATCATACTTTATTGTAAACATTATTCAAAGAGATTATTATAACATGATATTTTGCAGTATCATCTATTAATGATCCACCAAAGTATGGTACTGTTCTCAAACCTTATAAACTTTCTAGTTTTATGCTGCTCAATAAAGTAGAAGCAGGGAATTATATTGTTATATGATTTTTTTAAAACCTCAGAAGGGAATCCCAAGGTACTTTTATTTCTGATTTTAGCTTCTAGTTAAAAAAATTATAAAAACTCCACTGCATCAACTTGGTATTAAATAGCAGGGCTCTATTACGAACATCCATTTAGTATGTAGCTTCCCTGCAGGGCACTCGTGGACCCAAGTCACAGGCAGGTTCTGCTGCTTTGTGTCTGCCTTGAAGTATCTTTCCAGGTCAGTAAAGGCCTCACATCCTCTTACTTATAACTTTCTCCCTGTAGTGAAGCATATCTCATAAAAAAATAAAATTCAGAACTGCTTGGGAGACTGATTAGTGGTCTGGAGTGCAAGTGTGAGAACCAAGTAAAATGCTATGCCTCTTTGATTTTTACCAAACTAATCCTCTACCACTCCACATTCAGGAATAATGAAACATCAAACTAGAGTGACTTGTATTACCAGGAATAGTCTAGTGCTCCTGAAAATTGCTTAGTCTGCCTTTCCTCTCTCCCCATCCTAAATTAAACTAATAGAACTCTTCAAATTCAGACTTGAAAAGCAACCTCAATTTTTCACTAATGGAAATCTTATATAGCTGAAGTTTCTTCCTGAAAGTATTAAAAATACACTTTGTTTTTGCATATGAAAATATGTAATTTTAAATAAAAGTTTTCTGAAACTTTACTTTAGATTTTTTAACGCTGAGTGTTATTTTTATGTTGTTTATTTAATGGCTTGCATTTTTTTTCTACCTGAAGAGAATTTTAAGGCTTGCATTATCAGAAATTATCAATCATTGTCTCCTAAGGTGTAATGCATCCTTACCTCTTAAGAACATGCATTTTAAAAAATGAAGACAGATGTCCTTTGAGAAGCACTCACTTCTATTATCTTTTAGGAGGCAAATTTAGCTTTGACTTTATTTCTGGTTTCTCTTTGGAGTAAGATGTAGAAACTTGGTTTTAAAATCCTGAGTAGAATGACACTATTCTTATAATTTCTCTAAGATAATAAATGAAACTTACCTCAATATCTCATTAAATTTTATTTTTAATTTAACATTTTTTCACTATGACTAGACACCTAATTAAAATTTGCAAATGAAATTATAATATAACTTATCCAACATCTTCCCAGGTTCTTAAAGGACTTATCTATATCTGGTGACAGGTAATATAACTTGGAAAGTTCTACCCACATAATTAGTTACTGTTACAAGTAATTTAAAGCTGAGGTACTAATTTATTATAATCTTAAACCAAGTAGTATATATAATGAAAATAAGTGAATTAATAAGTAAGTAAATTAAGGGTCAGAATGACAGTACATTGGGTAAAGTATTTGCCTTAGACACAACCAAACTGGGCTTTATTCCCAGCATCCAACATGGTCCCATGAGCCCACCAGGAATGATCCCTGAATACAGAGCCTTAACACCTCCAAATGTGCCCCCCAAATTAAATAGTACCTATAACAAAAAACTTATTTGCTCTTAAGTATTAATGAGTTTATTTCCGTATCATTGCAATCTCAACTAGAATCTATACTTAGCTGAAGACAACCTTAGCAATCCTGAAATTGTCTTTCCTAAAAATAGAGCGATACATAATTAATTATAAAGGTTAACAATAGAAACAAGCATTTTATTTTTTGTTATGCAAAATACATGCAAAAAGACACCTGTAAAAAATCCCCTATCATTAATCATAAATTTTAAAGAGTTAATAGTTCATATTTTTTCTCTTCTTGGTGTCAATCTTTCTAATTTTATCTAGTGTCCAAAGAATTATCATGCTAGTGTTTCACATATGTTTGAATATTGTTCCTCTGATTTATTTCTCGTTTTAAATGTAAAATAATAGGCACGTATCCGTGATTCTTTTAAAAGGCACTTTGAAATAAGCACTTGTAATTAAAGTGAATTTTCTGAAAGCTATATTTATAGTTTCTTTTTCCAAACACCCTTCTGAATAATTTGTATTTTTAATCATTAATTTTTATTAAAATGTCATTCTATAGTCAGTCTCCATTTATAGTAACTTATTTTAAAAAATAATATATATTTATTTAAGCACTATTATTACAAACATGTTCATCTTTGTATTTCAGTCATAAAATGTATATCCCCTTCACCAGTGAACTTTTCCAACCACAATCCCCCTCAGTTCCTTCCTCTGAACCTCCTCCCAGTCTTTGATAAGGCATTCCATAATAGTTGTTAGTATAGTTATTACTCTAACTGTACTCCACACTTTGTGGTAGGTGTCATATCATGAGCCAGTCCTTCGAGGCCTCATCTCTATTGTCTCTGTGTATTATTATTATAGTGTCTTTTTATTTTTTTTTGTTTTTTTTATAGTGTCTTTTTCTAATATATTTTTTTCATTTAAGCACAAACATGTTCACAATTGGGTGCATACCCTATTTTACCAGTGCAACTTTCCTGCCATAATTGCCCCCCCATTTTCAACCTTGCCCCAATTCCTGTCTTTGAGAAAAACATTGTATCCCCCCTTCTCTTTCTCATCATGTTAGGTATTACTATAGTGATTTCTCTAACTGCACTTATCACTCTTTGTGATAAGCTTGTTATCATGGGCTGGTCCTTCAAGTCTTCATTTCTAATGTCTCTGGGCTTTATTATTATACAGTCTTCTATTTTTCTAAAATCCCAAATAATAAGTGAGACTATCTGTGCTTATCTCTCTCTTTCTGACTTATTTCACGCAACATAATAGTGTCCAAGTCCATCCATGTATATCAAATCTTGTGACTTTGTTTATTCTAACAGCTGCATGGTATTCAACTTTATAGATGTACCATAGTTTCTTTCTTTTTTAAAATTTTTTATTGAGACCAATGTGAATTACAAATCTTTCATATTTGTATTTCAGGTACATAGTGATAATAAATTAGACCCATTTCCATCACTAAGGTTGACCTCCTTCCACCGTAGTTCCCAGCATGCATCCTATACCTCCAACCTTAGCCCCCTCGACTACTTCCATTTTCATGTATAGCTTGTTATAGTTTTGGTCTCTTGATTCTGCTGTCATTTACATTTGTTTGGGTATTTAGGTATGACCATTTTATATTTCCACTCAATGCTCCTGAGACTGGTTGGCCTCCTGGTCCCATTCATGTTTTTTTGATCTCTTTTTTTAATAATTTTATTGAAACTTATGTGAATTTCAAGTTTTTCACAGTTATATATAAGGTACATAGTGAACTATGGCAATTCCCCTCCACCAGTGTTAACTCCCCTTCGCTCCTGTTCCCAGCGTGCATCCCATATTTCTCTACCCCCCCCCTTTACCCTCTGTACTTTTAGTAGAACTGGTCCCCTTTGTATGTAACTTCTTCTAGATCTTTATTATGTTGTATTGACTTTAGGTTTAGTATTTAGGTCTAATAATTATTTCCATTCAATCTTAATGTGACTGTATGTTCCTGGTACCATTCACTTTCTTTTTATTTCCTCCCTTAATTTAAGAAGCAGAAAAAGATGATACACGTTCTATGTTTCTGTTGGGTAAAAAAGGGAAAAAAGCTGGAAGGAATACAAAGAAGTTTTCAATATCAATATAAATGAAGAAAAAGGGGCAAAAATATAAAAAATGAAGAAGATAAGAAGGAGGAGGAGAAGAAGAAGAAGAAGAAGAAGAAGAAGAAGAAAAGAGGAGAAGAAGAAGAAGAAGAAGAAGAAGAAGAAGAAGAAGAAGAAGAAGAAGAAGAAGAAGAAGAAGAAGAAGAAGAAAAGAAGAAAAGAAGGAGGAGGAGGAGAAGAAGAAGAAGCAACGACAAAATCCAAAACAGCCACAATAAACAATTACTAAACAACACCGAAAAAAAAGAAATAGAAAAAAAGAAGGAAGGAGGAGGGCTGGTGTAGCAAAGTTTTGTGCCCTTTTTGGCATTCTTTTCCTTTCCTCAGTTTGTAGGAAGACATAGAAATATGAGGCAGAACAAAATGACTCATATTCTGTGGTTCCATAAAAGAAAAGAAGGAGGGCACAAGCACCTATTTAGAAGATACAAATACAATTTATATAAAAAATAGAAAAAATGGTAATTGGGGCAGATGTGGCAAAAAAAATTTTCTGTCGCATATATGCAGTAAATGTCAGAGAAGTTTGAAAGGAATTCCCTTGGCCAAAGATATACAGAATTTCTCCATCCATAGAGCTTAATGTCACGAGACTAACTATGGACTCTAGGCATGTCGAACTCCAAGGTCTTTTTTTATGGTCCCAGGAAAAAGTCTTTTCTTTCATGGTTGTCAAAAATCAGTCTTCTATAATTAGCGATCATGTGTTTTGCAGAATAATTGGAAATTTCTAAAACTTTCCCTTTTTCATTTGTTTTTGGTGAAAAGGAGCCACATGTGCCATGCTCAGAACTTAAAGTAGATTTGCACTCAGAGATCACCAAATGGTGCTGGGGATGAAACCCTGATCAGCTGTGAGCAAGGCATGCAACATTTCTCCAATGTATTATCTCTTTGACCACATTTTTTTTTTAATTTAGCTATGTGACAACTTTAGTTTGTTTTTTTTTTCTCCATTTTCTCTGCATTTTTCTGGGACACATAGTTTGGAAAGTTAATTGAAATTGTCAATTTGGGTGACATTCAAGTGTGTATGTGTTTTATAAATACTGCCAAATCTTTTTGAATAAATGTTATAAAAAAATCAATGTACCATATTGGGAAGAAAATTTTTTCTGTTTGAAAATGCTTTTTTAAAGAAGAAAATAAACTAATATTGAATCATCAAATTTATTGAACTAGTGGGATAGCATTAATGCATCAGAGACCTTGAGAGAGAAAGAGATTTAATGGTAGTTACATTTAATCAAAGTCATTTTGGTACAGAACTAAAAAAAGAACTACTAGTGCCAGAAATTTGTAATGTAAAAATTGTAGAAATAAAAATTAGGTAACCAGGGCCAAAGTAATAACACATCATTTGCCTTTCACACACCAAACCATGACTAAACCAGGTTTGCTACCTGGCATTTCATATGATTCCCTGAATCTACCAGGAGAGACCACTGATTGCAAAATCAGGAATAACCCTAAAACGCCAAAGGGAGCGACCCATAAACCTAAACAAACAAACCAATATAGCAAACTCTAAAAAAAAAAAAAAGTTATCTTCTAAGAAATGGATTGGTGTTTGCAATATTAAAATTAAATAACAAAAATGTGTAATATCTGAAAAAATGCTTTACTATTTTTCATACTTACGCCATAGTAAAGACTAGGAGAAAAGTGTATCTATATATTAATTATATACTCAATTGGCTTAAATTTTAAAAAATGTTACTCCAGTTTAAAAAAATACGTTTATTAGGAAACAAAAAGAAAAAAACATCTTAGAAAGGCATGTTTTGAATTGAGACTTGGTGTCTTCAATCCTAGACTTGAGTAACTAACAATCCTTATAATTTTTCCAAACTCTTTAATTCTTAATTCTATTGTGCATTTTTTCAAGCGAAGGTAAAATTTATTTATTAAGATTCTTATTATTAGATTCAATAAACCATTTTTAAGAAGATAAATAGTCTGCTAAATCATTTCTTGCAAGTTAGTCAGATCCAAAATGTAATCCACAATTATAAATTGAAATCAAGGTATTCAAGCAGATTAAAAAAAAATAACAGGAATTGGATTTACACATTACTAAGAATGGGTTCAAAATTAAAGTGCAAAAAGAATAAAAGAATCTCCTTTTGGGGGGAAGGGGATAATACCTGGTTTAATAATGAAGGCTTAATACTGGGTACAATAGTATGAACGCTGCTATTCTACTGCTTTCACAGTAGGGTCCTTTAGGAATAAAGTGCTTTTAGAATTTTTATTAACTCAAACTTCATTGAAACATGTTCTAAGCAAGATTTTTAGAAGTTAATGTATGTTGTTCTTAGAGGTTTTTGTTTTTTTTTGTTTGTTTTTTTTTGTTTGTTTTTTTTGTTTGTTTTCGGGTCACACCCGGCAGTGCTCAGGGGTTACTCCTGGCTCCATGCTCAGAAATTGCTCCTGGCAGGCATGGGGGACCATATGGGGCACCGGGATTTGAACCGATGACCTTTTGCATGAAAGGCAAACGCCTTACCTCCATGCTATCTCCGGGGCCCCTTAGAGTTTTTTTTTTAAATCTGTCACTACACTCAACTAGTGAGAATACTCTCATTTCGTTTTTTTTTTCTTTCTTTTTTTTTTTTTTTGGTTTTTGGGTCACACCCGGCAGTGCTCAGGGGTTACTCCTAGCTCCATGCTCAGAAATTGCTCCTGGCAGGCACAGGGGACCATATAGGGCACCGGGATTCGAACCCGAAACCTTTTGCATGAAAGGCAAACGCCTTACCTCTATGTTATCTCCTGGGCCCCTCATTTCTTAATGATTACAATGACAACATGCTTTATACTCTAGTGAACAAAAAATAAAATTCATGACTTATATATTGTCATCCACCGTCCTGAGTGCCTGTGGCAGACATCACTAATTGATGTTGGCATGCTTTTCTGCTGAACCTACATTAGGTCTTATGCTTCCTTTCAAAAATAGAGAACGTTAGGCAGCCACTGATTATCTACTGAAGTTGGCAAAAGAATAAGGTATTTGTTATCTTTCTTCTACCAGAATAAATTTTGACCTTTCTGAAAATAGAAACTGTTATCGTAACACTACATTAGCACTATTTTGTCTTTTCATAGATTCAGATAGTAACACTTGATAATTTGTATTTAAAACATAAGTTATATTAACAATTTTTTCAGGGATAGAGCTGTATGAATTTTCCTTGGATTGTATTATCATGGAATTTTATTGGAATTTTGTGTATATATTTTTTATTTTTTCCCTGAAATCTATATGAGCTTCCTTTTTCACACATGCAATGTGAGTTACATGCAGGCTTGCTACGATAAGACCATTACCCGTTGATCATAAAGAATTAAAGCATACCATTGAACATGTTTGAATACTTACACTGCAGGGGAAAAAAATAGCTAATTTTCAGTGGAGCATGAAACAAAGATAGAACTAGAGTGTTGACCTCAAGGAGCTTAATCGTGGAACAGAGTGAAATTTCCCCAGAGAAAACAGCAACTTCATTTTATTTGAAAGCCTGTAAGAAATAAAAACCTCTTCTCATAAAAATAAGGTAAATTGTATCTTACAGCTTAGAAAACTTCTGTTTATACAAGTTGCAAGAGAAATTAATCAATCACTCTAAATTCCATTTGAAGAGCCAATTCACAATATAAACATCAAGGAAAGTTTTCATTTTCCTTACAATACAATATAAAGTAGTCCTGATATTGTTTCAAGATTCATTATTATTTACTATAAGTAAACCTATCGAAAATCAGAAGCTATACATGTCTTGACTTAAACACCTTTAGTTTATTTTAATAACTTTTACCATAATTTTGAAATTGCATCACCACAGTATGTACATATATGACATCATTATTCTATATTTTTATGTACTATTTGACCAAATTCACAATAGCAGGATTTTTGCTTTCAAAAATGTAAATGATATTTTTGCCTTATATTGGTTCTAAATTTTTGTGGTTGCTTCTGTTCAGGATTAGTTTCTTTCAGACAGATATTTTTCTATTTTTTTTCTTTGTAATTTTTGTTTGTTTGTTTTTTGGTCATACGCTGTAGCTTACAGGGATTGCTCATGCCTCTGCACTCAGGAATCACTCCTGGCAAGATCCCTGGACCATACAGGGTATTAGGGATAAAACCCAGGTTGCTGCTTGTAAGGTGAAATGCCTAAACCACTGTGCATAGCTCCTGCCCCATCAAGATACTTTTCTGAAGCAAAAATGTTTGTGTGCATCTCCAAAGTTAAATACTTTCAGAAATCAATAAATAGCCTTTTCTCAAGGTGAAACACTTTTCTCCAAACCCTACTATACTGGTCTAATCATATTTCATTTTACTATTTCTATTTCTACATGACCTGTTTATGAGTATTCAATACTGTGTAACAAACAGGTCTTGCTTATTTATTGTTCTTTCCTCACATGATAATAATATTTATTTTAATTTCTTTATTTAAATTAAGCACCCTGGTTACAAAATTGTTCATTGTTCAGTTTCAGTCATACAATGTATACAATTCTTTACCAGTGGATCCTTCCAATTTACTTCCCACCTGCAATTCTGACTTTGACTTACTCTAGGGCAATTTACTTCTTATTTTCTCTCTTTATCTTATTACTTTTTGACACTGTGGTTTGCACTATTGTTAATAGAGGGGTGTCTTGTCTGTTATTTTCTCCACTTTCCATGCTGAATTACTTACTGACTAGAGTGGTCAGTTTTAACTATAGTTGTGCAATCAACCCCTTTTTACTCTAGCTTTAATCACTGTTATTTGTGGCAAGCTTTCTACCTAGGCCTGGAACTTCTGATCTTTGTCTATATAGTCTCTGTATATTATTATCATGCATTGTCCTGTTTTTCTTATATCCCAAAATGAATGAGATTATTCTATATCTATCCCATTCCCTTTGGCTCATTTTACTCAGAACAATAGTCTCTGTGTCCATACATGTATAGGGCAATATCATGACTTCATTTTTCCTCAGAGCTGCATATTATTGCATTGTGTAGACATACCACATTTAAAAATATTTATAAACTCACCTATTGTTGGCTCCTGGTTTGCTTCCAGATTCTGACTACATTAAATAGTACTATGCTGAATATGGAAGTTCAGAGGGCACTTTTGTATTGTGCTTTTGTATTCTTGGGATATATCCCTAGGAGTGTTATTACCGTATTATATGGAAGCTCAATTTATAGGCTTTTGAGGAATGTTCATATTGTTTTCCAATAATGCTGGACAATCTGATTCCTACCAGCAGTGAATGAGAGCCCTTTTCTCCCCTCATTCATGCCAACACTGGTTGTTATTGTTTATTATTTTGTTTTTTGGTCACACCAGGCAGCGCTCAGGGGTTACTCCTGGCTCTATGCTCAGAAATTGCTCCTGGCAGGCTTGGGGGACCATATATTATTGTTTTTGTGATATATACTAGTCTTTGTGATATCCAATATCTCACTGTTGTTTTGATTTGCATCTCCCTCATTATTGGTGATTAGTAGCATTTTTTCATGTGTTCTTTAACCACCTGTATTTATTATTTGATAAAGTGTCTGTTCATGTTTTCTCATCACTATTTCATACTGTTAAATGTTATTTCTTCTAAAGTGCAAGGGGTGCCTGATATAACTTAGATATTAGTGGGTATTTTGTTTCTCCGATTTCATAGGCATCATTTATAACCTAGACACTGCTTACGTTGTGGGGAAGAAGATTATGAGTTTAATGTAGTCCTATTTCTTTATCTTTTCCTCTACTTCCTTGGCCAATGGTGTTTCATCATTGAAGATGCTTTCAGTTTTAATGTTATAGAGTGTTCTGCAACATTTTCCTATATGTAGCTGGAGTATAAGTAGGATATCAAGATCTCTAATTCATTTTCATCTGTAATTTGAGCTTGGTGTTAAGAAAGTTTTGAGTTCATTTTTTGCACATAGTTGGCTACTTTACTTGGCACTATTTGTTGAAGAGGCTTTCCTTGATCCACTTGGTATTTATTGCTCCTTTATGAAAAATTAATTTTCATAAACCTCTGGATCTATCTTTTGATTTTCAAGTCTACTTCTTTGATCTAAGAGTCTGTCTTTCAACACCATGATCTTTTTATGATTATCATATGTAAGTACTCTGAACTGTTGTGTATGTTGCTGAAACAAAAATAAAAGATAATAAAAAGTTGCAATTTTCAATTTTTCTCTAGTTTTTTTTTTAATTTTTCAGCAACCCCCGTTTGATGCAGGGGTTACTCCTGGTTAAGTGCTCAGAAATTGTCCCTGGCTTGGGGGAACCATATGGGATGCTGGAAATTGGAACCGCGGTCCTTTCTTGGCTAGCTCTTGCAAGGCAGACACCTTACCTCTAGTGTCACCTCATTGGCCCCATCTAGTTTTTGATAGCTATTTGTTTTCTGAGACTGACCATTGTATTAATAGTTTTGATAATCAATATAGTATTGTACAGCAGGACAGTCATTTGTCATGACTATTTTTCTTTTTCCAATAGTGCCTTCTAATGGAAATATTGTTTCAGTCAAATATGTCTGCTTGTATATATTCATTAGTCATTATCAGTACGAGAAATTAAAAATAATGTAATTGCTTAGATATGTTGTGGCAGCCAAAAACTTTGTTTTATGAATCCTTTATGCCTTTAAGTTTAGATAAATTAATTTGAAAAGTATTATACACACTCTATCCATTATTCAGCAGTGTTAGTATATATTGTGATATTTATCTATAATTCAGCCTCCACTAAAAAGCAAAATAGAGAAATAGCGACAAGAAAACATCATTTGATTGGGGAAAGTACTATACTAGTTTAATATGTTGATTGAATTCTAGTCTCTTATTATCATTAGATATTCTTAGCGCTACATAGTACTTTTAGTTTCCCGCTCTCCCAATTACACCATTGAGTATCTTTATATGCCACTATAGAGCTATGCACAACTATTCCTCAGAAAAATGCATGCAGAAACCCTTGGTTCAAAAAATAAGCTAGTCTAGAGCGATTATTTTCAATAAGAGGTTGCTGAAAGGAGATAGAGTGATATGCATAATATTCCTTCGGTAATAATATTGGAAATCACTGTGTCTAAAAGAAAAAAAAGAGAGAAAGAGAAGAAAATTGTCTGCTCCAGAGGCAGTTTGGAGGGTAGGGCAGGAGGGAAATTGGGGATAATGTTGGTGGGAAATATGCAATGATGAAGTGTACTGTACAAGGTATCACTGAAACGCAATCATAAACACCTTTGTAACTGTAAATAAAACTAACAGTATTATGGACAATATTGTAACTATAGTGATTAATGTTAAAGAAAAAGTGGGGAAAAATTTAAGTTTTCTCTCTAGTTAGGTTTTTTGTTAGAAGAATGCTTTTGAAGGCTGTTCACCTCTTTATCTTTTCACATATTCTAAAAATAGTTGAAACTAAGAATACTTATAAACAATTCATGACTACTTATAGATGAACATTTAATGAATTAATATCGGAAAATACTATACATTTTAAAAATTTAGAATTTGCTATGCATTTTTGGGTGGTAACAGTTACAATAGTGCTGAAGGACCTGGGGACCATTCCTAGCATCAGTTGTCTTGGCTACTGGGATTAGTCATTTCAGTGTTAGCTTTTCTGGATGTGATGTGTATTGAACCCTGCCATGGCAGAAGTATTGTGGGCAATCTTGTTTGGTATGTTAGGGCCACCAGGAAAACATTCAAAGATACTAGGTTGGTTTGAGACATGCAGCATCCAGGATCAAATGAAAGAGTTTTTTCATAGAAACATCTGTCCCTAACCCCTATACTCACCAACCCCAGATTATTTAATGCTCCTTTATTTTCATTTTCAAAGTATTTGCAAGGTTTTCAGTTTTTTTTAACTAAAGGAAATTTGATGGGTGCTATGTATAAGACAAGGTCCTCACATTTTCAATAAAATTCTATTCCTCTGAGTTGCATACCAAATCTACATTAATCAATGTACAAAAACGTATTTTTACACATATGTTTTTAAAAGTTGGTGCAGTTAAGAAAATAACTTCAATTACTTGTAAAGAAAAGAATAAACAAGTATTATACTATCAATGTCTCTATTTTAATCATGTGAATATTTTTTTGAAAAGATAAAATAAAATTAAGTTTTAGATGCTAAGAATCCTACTTATAATTCCAGGTGCTTTTGTTATTAAGAGAAAAAATAAGTCATCTTTCAACAAATGTGTTTATGTAAAAATACATTTTTCTATTCATATTTTATCTAGCACACTTTCAACTGTAGAACTTACCTATGTGCTAAATCACTGGCTGTTAACTCAAAACCTTCCACTTCTCCAAAAGTTCATGGTATAATTGGGGGGAGTCATGTAAAATATAGTTCTGGAGCTAGTCATAAAGAACTGTATCTAGGGCTATCAATCTATTAAAATAAAAGGCTTACAAATACTGCAGAGTATATTCCCACCAATCATTATGACAGATACTAAATGATATAAAAACCACAACCTATCTCAAGGATTCAAAGTCCATCTGTCTGAGCATGTCAAGTTTTATTCCTCTCATCATTTTGCTCTGTAAGCTTATAAGTTGGAGGCCAAGAAAAGTTTGTTTCTGTGATTCTTCCTAGAATATGCATTTTTAATTTGAGAAGATTTGTTATTTTTTCCCAATTACTAGACAAACTAGCAATTTTTTCTTATGTCAAATGGTTAGAAATTCTGAACATCTGCTAGGTTAAGTTGGTAGAATTGCAGGTTTGGAAACGTGAGAATTATCAATAGAGTTTAGTTTGATGTTTATTGCAGTTCTACTTTTCTTCCATACACTATTATAGGATTAATTTATTGCCCTAGTTAATTTTATATTTAACTGACATTCTATCAAGGTGCTATCACAAATTTTAAAGTGGAAGGACTTCAGAAATTTAGTCCTCTGTCATCCTGATTGTCACAGAAGAGAGCTGAGACAGCAGCATAGTTTGATCAAGACCAGAGGCTACTCATTTACAGAGAGCTCAGTGGGAAACAAGTGAAGACACCAAAATCTCAGCACACTACTCTTTCTGTCAACATGGTGTGTGTTCATATTTTTGCTTGTGGATCAATTACTTTTCCTTGTGTACTCTATGTTATGTGTACCTGTGTACATATAAATTACATGCATGTATTTGAGTGTATACATAAGTAAATAATGTTGGTGCATGTACATTTACATCTGTATACACATATATTTATTATGAACCTAGCCAGATATAGAAATACCTGAACTTTGTGAAAATATTGAGTATATTTTCTAAACATGTCATTGCTATTTTGAAATGATTTGCATTTAATCTTGCCTCAAGGCTTAAATAAAGGGTAATGAATGACAGTGCTTTAGCCAGAGAAAATAGACTATTGGGACACTTGAAAGAGTAGAACTAATCCCAGTTACATTTATCATCCTTATTGATGTTAAAATAGTTTTCAGGTGATAATAAATTAGGATGTAATGTAACCCAAATAAATAAATTTTCTAACAGAAAAAATTGAAATCAGAGGATGTATTTTGCAATCAATCTCTATAGAAATAGCAAAATAAAATTGTTTTACCAATCATAATAAATAATACACCTCTTTTCATTAAGAATAATTATTAAATTTTCAAAAATCAACCATGGAAAGAGTGACATAAAATGTAGGTCTAATAATAGGCACATGGATTATTTTTAAAAGAAAAAATATATGTATCAGAGCTAGCAAATCAGGAGTATGTGTTATTAAAATTCTGCATGTAAGATTAAAATTGCAAAAATAATAATTCATATGCAACAATACATATACATTTGTAATATGTAATTGAAAGTAAGCAATGTATATATATCCTGAAGAGGCAAAGTAAATAATATATGATTTTAGACAAAGTGATCAAGTGTATGAACGAAAATAAACACAGAGATAATGATGACTTTGTTAAAAGTATTATTTTAGATAACTTGATAGTTCACATGGATTTTACATATATATACATATTATATATGTAATTTTGAATATAGCAACAGACTATAAGGTTGTTTGAACAGATAGGAAGCTGATGATCTCGAAGTATGAAATATATGAATTCATATTTTATATATTTCATATTGTTCCACTACTTTAGGGCCTTTCAAGGTCTGAGCTATGGACGAAAAAAAAAATGAACAGCAACTCCAAAGTTGTTAGAATGTGATTACTTCTACTTTTACTCAAAACACCAGGAATTTAATTATGCATTTTATTGAAAAATTTTTGAAGGTTATTCTGACACATTTAAGATCAAAAATTGTTGTATGCTTTTTTATGCTTTTATTGGGTTGTGTTTTGTTTTTAAATTTTGTGGTCACACACAATGTTGCTCAGGGCTTTTTCCTGGCCCTGTATTTAGGAAAACTCCTGGTACATGAGAGAACTGTGGAATGTCTGAGATCAAAAAAAGCTGCTGTCTCATAAAATAATTTACAGTGCATCCAAATATGAACTATTTTCCTGAAAAAATTATTCTTCAGACAGAAATGAAAAAAAAATGACCATGTTCCAATGTAAAAACCTGCTGTATATAAAATTTTCAAACTGAAAACCACCAATAGGTCAATGTTTGATTGTCAAAATGTAATGTAGAAATCATTATATTACTATAAATTTTCATTATTTGTATTTTGTCCTGTCTTAAAAATGTTCACAGGATTCAGAAAACAGTTAGAGTTTATCTTGTTTAACAAGTATTCCAAAATAAAACAACACTAGTGTTAAGAGCTTTAAAATATTTAACTTGGGGCTGAACCACAATGATAAGGTGTTTGACTTACAAGCGGATGGCCTAGGAAGGACTTTGATTCAATTCCAGTGTCCCTTATGATTCCCCAAAGCCAGGGCTGATTTCTGAGCGCATGGTCAGGAGTAACCCCCGAGCGTCAATGTGTGTGACCCAAAACAAAACAAAAAATATTAAAATATTTAATTTGACAAGTTCTTGGAAATCATATTATTTCACTGCTGCTGCTCCATCCATTATTAAATTATAATATAAAAAATTACTTTTTTAAGCTTAGGTGTTCTTTTTTCTTTGGGTTTTGTTGTTTAAGAAATATGAGAGAGAGCCAGATAGATAATACAGGTCAGTGCATATCTTGCATGTGACTGATATTGGTTTTAATTCCATGCATGTCATACGGTCCTTATTAATCTCCAATAATTATTTCTGAGCTAGAAATCTGCATACTGCCAGGTATGACTCAATACTTTCCCACTGAAAAATACATGCTGGATAGAAAAAATAGGGAGAGGAAAGAAAGATAGGCCCCATAAAGTCAAGGAAGAAAAGAGAATTATGCAATGACAAACTACGATATGAACACCATCATAAAGTATAAACTATGTCATGAGAAATAAAATAGGATGTGATAGATAGTATAGAGGTTCTGAGGCTTGCTTTTATGCAGCTAAGTCAATTTTATTCTTGACACTGAATATGATCCCCAAACATCACCAACAATAACATCTAAGTCTAAGCATAGCTGGATGTATGCCCAACACTAAACATTCATAGATAATTAAAACTGGGATGTGAACATTTTAGAGATAATACAGTCTGCAAAAAGTGAATTGATATGATTTGTTTAACAAATACGATTCAACATATATTTAAATGCACTGTTTCAGTCCTCAAGGTACATTTTAATAGATTATTAGAGTAAAATATTTTAATAACTAATGTTCTATGTATTAAAATATTGAGTTATAGAACATACATGTACACTAGATGCATCATTTTGTTCCTATTAGCTTATTAATTATTTTACAAAATTCTGAGTGTGTAAATCAGAGTTATAGGTTGGGTTCAATCTAACATTTTTGTGTTTGGTTTCGGTTTTGGTCTTGGGGTCATACCGGGTGACACTCCTGGCTATGGGCTCAGAAATCTCTTCTGGCATGGGGAACCATATGGAATGCCAGGGTATTAAACAGTTGTCCATCCAAGGTTAGTCACATGTACTGTGCCTCCTCTGTGGCCCTGTAACATTTCTTTCTAACGAAGATATTTAAAAAAATCGTAACTGTCAATCATTAATTTGCTTTAGAACATGTTATATTTGAGATGTGGTTGTTTCTAATAAGAATGCAATGAAATATTCCATTATTTTTTTTTTCTTTTTTGGGTCACACTTGGTGACCCTCAGGGGTTACTCCTGGCTCCTGGCTATGCGCTCAGAAATCGCTCCTGGCTTGGGGCACCATATGGAATGTGGGGAATTGAACCTGGTCTGTTCTAGTCTAGTTCAGGCAAGGCAGACACTTTACCATTTGTGCCACTGCTCTGGCCCATATTCCATGTTTTTGAGACAAAAATGAGCATAGAATATATTAGATTATGGAATCTGGAAGGAAACTAAGACAACTCAGAAAAATTAATTTCTTATAATTAAAGAACAGTAAATTTTACACACAGGATTAAAGTAGATCTTTTTCTTATGAAACTGGCTTACATACTAAAATATTATCTGGATTCTATAGACATATTATAATTTATTTTAAATAATGGTATTTTAAACAAATAGCAACGTAATTTTTAAAGATTTTATCTTTATTGTTACACATTTATTTGTATAAAAAGGAGTTACCGTAATTTTCAAATTCATTTTTTCTTCCATGAGTCTAAGATCCAGAGGTAATATCTATTGTGAATTATGTTTAGATGAATAAATAAAAATCAACTGATTTTCACTATAATTCTCAAATCAGACGAGTGGTAAAAGCAAAATTTCTATCATATTGACATTTATTCAGATTCAGGTATCTTTTGACCAAAGATTTTATAACATAACAATATTTAAGGCATTAGCTTTTATTCCTCTTTTGCAGACCATTGTTCCAATAACTGTTTAGTAGTATTAGCATCATAAGAAGAAAATTGTATACCTCAGCTGCTGTCCTCCCTGTGGCTGTAATGAAGTCCCTGTAGTAATCTAATTGTATCGACTTAGCAAGAAAGTGGAATTATAATTGACAATATAAAGCCAAGCAAATTGCACTATCAGAAGAGACATGCTGACTTAAGCCCCATTGACAGGAATGTCAAAAGTACTTTTTTAATAGCTAAAGTTTGCTTTCACCAAATTATTCAACTTTCAATCATTAGAATTATGCAGGAAATTCAATATGTTGGTTAAAACTGAAACTTCTTCTGCATGCCAAAATTTCAATGTGAAATGATTTAGAAAACCATTAATAGCTTTTATCAATATTCATTTATGCTGTTGTCTTACATTATATATAGAATAAGCATTTATAGATAAAAATAACTATACAATGTATAGATTCTTATTTTATATTGTGCATCATTTTGGGCTAGGATATAAAACATTATTTTAAAAATTTTTGGGGGATCCACACACGTTCGATGCTCAGGACTTACTCTTGGCTAAGCACTCAGAAATTGCCCCTAGCTTGGGGGACCATATGGGATGCCAGTGGATCAAACTTCGGTCCTTCCTTGGCTAGCGCTTGCAAGGTAGATACCTTACCTCTATCTCCACCTGACCAACCTTGGATATAAAACATTTTTATACAATGAAGAAAAATGATATATTTCCCTTTGATACACTGTTAAAATTAAATTTATAAACTTCAGGTACTAGCTAGGCAATTTTGATGGGTATTATCATCAGAATAACACAGAAAAAGCTTTATTTACAGAGGCATGAATTATTCAAATTAGGAACTAAAGTAAAATAGCAGTTTGTTTTTGGTTTCTTTTTCTCATTAATTATTTTAAAACTTTTAACAAGTTTTTTATTGCAATTAATATGTAAATAAAATTATGGCACAATATTTACAAGCATTCAGATAATGTTAAAACCTTGTGTACATAAATTATATCTGCAAATAAAATGTGCAATCAAATACAAAATATTTTAATTTAATTTTATTTACTATTGTTTGGTAATATTATGGAGTATCATCTGGGTTTACAATGGCATGAATGGGGCTGGAACCATAAAACAGCGGTAAGGCATTTGCCTTGCACTCAGCTGACTTGGAATGGAGGTGGGTTTGATTCTCAGCATCTCATATTTTCTCCTGAGATAGGCAATTTCTGAACCTTGAGCACTGTGAGTGTGACCCCAAACCAAACAATGAATAAATAAAAATAAATTAAATGAAAGGAAAATAATTGGATAATGATAATTTCAAAAGATGAATATGACAAAACATCTTTTAAATATTTAATTATATTACATATTGGTTATTTATATCTTAATACTCTTTATGCTATAAGAAATACTAGTTCTTGGACAATTAAAACATATGATTTTCTTTTTTAAGAAAATATACAGATTTTCCAAAATAGTAACTATTACTGTTTTTTCAAAACACTTTTACTATATATTTAACAATATATAATTATATTATATATTTTTATATATTATATAATATATATTCTATTTATGCATTTATTACAATAATTATTTCTCTCTTAGCATTTTTATTTACTGTCTTGTGTGCTTTTTATATTAAGTGATTTAATACAGATTCTTTTTGCTTGGGGTTTTTGTTAGCAGAATGGGCTACACCCAATGGCACTCAGGGATTACTCCTGACTCTGCTCAGAAATCACTACTGGCTCAGGGGACCAAATGGGTTGCTAGGGATCGAATGGGATAGAACCTGCCTCTGTCCTGGGTCAGACGTGTGCAAGGCAAATGCTACCACTGTGCTGCCACTCTGACTTCATCAGAATATTTTTGGATTAGGAATGAATTAAAACATGCCACCAGTAGATTAGTTTTGAATATTACTATATTTCTTTGTGGGGATGAAGCACACTGGTGATGGTCAGAACCATTTTTGTCTAGGCTGGGAGGAATATGAAGTACCAAATATTGAACTTGGGGCTCCAAAATAAAATTTGTGCTTTTGCACTTGACTTGCATTTCTGATCCTCAATAGTACTGTATTTGTGATTTATCTTTGTATTCCTACAGTTTCTAAGTTACAGAGGGCAACTGGACAAAACAATCAACTAGTTTTGTTTGTTTTGGTTTTTGGAACACCAGGGCGTGTTCATCAAGTCTTACTCCTGACCACATGATGCAAAACAAACATAATCCCATGTACTATCTATTCATCCTTCAACTAGTTGTTTGAATCAATTTTTGGGATCAATAAAATACACTTTATAGGTCTTAGGTTGCTCTATATCTAGTTAAAAGCAATAATAAGGATCAAGAGAGTCCGAGAGATGACATAGATAGTAAGGTGTTCCTATTGCATGTGAATGCCCTTGATTTGAACCCTGGCACTACATATGTCACCTCAGTTATTTCAGGAGCAACCCCAAAGAACAAAGCCAGAAGAAAATTCTAGTCACAATGCTGTAAATAAAGAGCAAAATAAGCCACTATAAACTCCCATATTAGCTTCAAAATATATACAAGTTCATTTTAAAAGAGTAGGTACAGAAGATTTATTGAAATATTGTAAAGTGAAAAGTGAAAGTCATCCAATTTATTTATGGTAATGTAATCTTTTCTATATATGTGTTCCAAGTAAAATCGACTGTAGTTTCTTTATACTTTCATTTATTTATTTAATGCTGTTTGTTTTCTTTTGGTTTTGGGTTTTGAGGACATACACCTCAATACTTGGGAGTTACTCCTGACTTCAGAGTAATCACTCCTGGCCATTTCCCAGAAATGGTTTCGAATACAGAGGATCAAGTCCATCTGGCCATTTATTTGCAAGGAAAACATTCTACTTGTTGTTCTATCATGTCCCCCATTCCCCTATTTCATTTCCTTAAGAAATATGATCACTCTCGGGGGCCGGGCAGTGGCGCTGGAGGTAAGGTGCCTGCACTAACCTAGGACAGACCTCGGTTCAATCCCCCGGTTCCCCATATGGTCCCCCGTGCCTGCCAGGAGCGACTTCTGAGCTAATAGCCAGGAGTAACCCCTGACTGAGCGTCACCGGGTGTGGCCCAAAAACCAAAAAAAAAAAAAAAAAAGAAATAGGATCACTCTAGACAAGAATTTATGCTAAAAGGAGATAAAATGATATGCATGATACCCCTTAAGTAGCAATATTGTAAACCATAGTGTCTAAAAGAAAAAAAATGGAAGAGAGAGAAGCAAAGAGAGAATGTGGAGAAGTAGAGAGAGGGGTTGAAAAATAGAAAGAGAGAGTGAAAGAGAAAAAAGAAAAATGTTTTCCACAGAGCACAGAGGCAGACAACAGGGAGGGCAGGAGGATAACTAGGGAATTAGTATGGAAAATTTGCATTGAGCTGGGTGTTGTACACTATATGACTGAAACTCAATCATAAACATCTTTGTAATTGTGTATCTCAATTAGACTCACAATTTATTTAAAAAATTAAGGAGAAAGCACCACTGTTGAAAACTGGACAGTAAATCTATTTATAGCATAGTACTTTAAATAAAAATTTGATTAATAAAAATATCATGAACATTTAGAAATCTAGTAACAAAATTGAATCAAGTTTCCAGCATATATTAAAACTAAATTGAATCAAGTTTCCAGCATATATTAAAACTAAATTGTCCAAAAAATGCTAAATGTCTAAATGGCTGAATTTAGATGATTATCAGAGTACAAATGCTAACTATCTCTTTGACATTTTCAAATAGTTTTCTTCTTTGATAAACTATGAGAACTGTGTTTTCATATTTCCCCTTGCTATTTATGGCTTGCTTGTATTTAACTACAAATGCAAAGTAGGTAATGTAATTTTAAAATATGAATTGTATAAATTCAAACATTTTGAAGTTTTTTCTCATTAATAAAGTATTATACTTTTTATAAATGATCAATTTTTATAAAAAGTAAAAATATTTGTTTTAAACCAAAACTAAACAAACTAAACCAAACCCTACACAAATTCCAATAACCCATGTCAAATACATTCCTCAGACTATTTCAATTCACTTCTCCAACCACTTCTTAACATTAGATTTGCGTCAGATTCCAAAGTTTTTTTTTGTTTTGTTTTGTTTTGTTTTTTGTTTTGTGGCCACACCCGGTGACGCTCAGGGGCTACTCCTGGCTTTGCGCTCAGAGAGATCGCTCCTGGGTTGGGGGACCATATGGGACTCCAGGGGATTGAGCAGCAGTCTGTCCTAGGTTACAGTTCTAAGGCATTATGGTTTGCACTGCCGGTCAGGTCCCAGATTCTTAAGATTTCTTTAAATTTTATATTGGTTTGATTTTTTTTTACATACCTCATGCATGTGATCATCTGTTATTTTGCCTTTTCCTCCCAATTATTTCCTTGTTGTAGCAAAAGGCAAGCATTGATCTTGTTACAGAGAGAGGTGATGTGAGATAGTATGTAGGTAGCCATAAATTTTTCAAATTAGTGTTCAATGTTCTTTTACTAGTAATTTAGAGGTTGAACTGTATTCTATTTTTGACTGATATATTTTATATAAATTTTACATATATTTTATTTTTAGGGTTTTATTAACACATTATTTAAAAATTACATTTATTTAATATGGTTACTATAATATTAACTTTCATGTGGTTAATTAAAACAGTGTTAGCATATTGATGTCTGAAGTTTCTGCATAAGATATCCAGGATGATATGCACAATTTTTATATTCTGATTGATCAAACCTAAGCTAAATTAATTTACTATTAAAAGTAAATGAGTGCTATATTTTCTCCACATCACCAGAATTCTTGTTGGATTTTATTCTTTTGGTAGAATATACTTTTATAGGTTAATCTAAATATCTCATTGTCATTGACTTTATATTTTACTGACTATAAATGTTAACACTTTTCATGCACTTGTCACATCATCATTTTTTCATTCAGGAAAGTAGTATCTCAGTGATAGATTCATTTAACATATACAACTTTGTTTATTTTATACGTGCTTTTCATTTGTAATTACACTGCAAGAAATCAGACAATGCTGTCGTTATTCTAGAGCCTGTTGATGTTTCAAAGTCAAGGTAATATTTTTTTACAAGACAATAACTAGGGATAGAATTTCTTTCCTTTTCAAAATATTTGTTTTCCCAGAATATCCACCACCAAAGTACCAAGTAAAAATCCCTCTACTACAGTTCACACATAATCTTATTCCTTTGATTATTCCATTTCACCTCAATCTGAATAACCTTCCTTTTGAAGTCTGGGTCCAGCTGTTTGTATATGTGCTTTTACCGTTAAGTTGTTGATCTATATCTTAATATATTCAATATTTTCTAAAGTATTCTAGCATAATTCACAGCTTGAAGAGTGGTGGGATGTGCTTTGCTTTTCATCTTCACCAAAGAGTATTAACTCTTGGTATAGCTCTGAAGCAGCATTATATAATGCATGAGTGATTCTACTCTGTCTTTTGAAAAATTAATATAATTCATTTTATTCCTATATTGTCAGCCTGCCAACATTGGGAGTTTATTTCAAATTTGGACTAATGTATTTTTCCAATAATGCTGAATACTGAGAAATATCAGTAACAAATATTATGAGACAGCTCATTTTCTGTCCTTGAAAACTTACTGTCATAGGATCTCATAGGATATTTCATATTATAGAGTGGTAGATCTGGTTTTCAAGAGAGGGATTTACTTTAGAAATTACTAAGTTAATGTCCAATCACTTTCAAAGAGAGAAAGCATGGTAAATATGAGCAAATTGTTCTTGAATGAGTCAGCCTCTTCTACGAAATCAATCATGGCATTTCTTTCCCTGGAGCTCAGAAAAAAACTCCATCTATCTCTCTAGGCAGTTACTACAAATTGATCAGAATATGCGTGTGATGCAGCCAATTTGCCATTTGTTTATTAAATGTTGCCTACAGATTCCTTGAACATTATTTTCAAGCTGTAAAAATAATTTACTTAAAAATTTTCCAAAATACTGAAACATGTTTTGCTTTAATCACTGAAAACTGTAGGTTTAAATTCTATATAATACTATGTACTCATTTCTTCTTATATTTTACATGCTTATACTATTAAGATTCTGTATATAATCCCAATCACCATTTTTTGGTAATTAATCATCATTTTCATAAACTAAATATCTACAACACTTGTATTTATTAAATTAACTTGCAGTACTTTTAAATACTATTACAATGCTCTTCCATTTAAAATAATAATTATTTAACTTAAAAATGAATTTCTTAAAAATTTTCAGAATCATAAAATCATAACTGAAATAACCACTTGACTTATTTTCATGATTAGGATGAGATTTTCCAACTGGAGTATTATTTTACTCATCATTTTTTGTAGCCCTTACCCAATTTACTATTAGTCTGTTCTCACCTCTCAGCTCCTCTACAGCTTGGTTGTAATTTTGTTAAGTTCTGTTAGGTCTCAACTTTCTCAAGACTTTTCTCGTGTTGGATAGTATTAAAATAGTCTATGCCTGATAATTACCAGCAGAAATACACACAGTCTCTAAAACTATATAGAGTTGAGGGCCAGAGAGATAGAATAGTGGCAAGGCATTTGTCTTGCACACAGCAGATCTAGGATGAACAGTGGTTCAAATCCCGGCAACCCATATGGTCTCCCATGCCTGCCAGAAGCAAATTCTGAGCTTAGAGCCAGAGGTAACCCCTGAACACTGCCGGGGTGACCCAAAGCAAAGAAAAATAGGGTCCTGGAATAGCAGGATAGTGTCTATTTCACAGATTGGGGTCTTCCAATTAATGGCTGTAAAGGGTCTCATGAAATCATGAAATCATGGGGCCTGCCTATGTCATGATCCATATCAAAACATATTCATATACTTCTCATCTGCTGTTCTTGGTCCTTCCACAGAGGGTCCTTTCTTGTCAAGATTAAAAATTGCCCTCTCATCGAACATATATATGGCATCTTAATTTGCTTTTATCGAAATGCTTAAACATATTTCAAATGATGTACTTTTATATCTTGATGGGTGGCTTGTTTAGTAGACGCTCACATTTAAGATGAGTCTAATAACATTGTTGGATGACATTTTAACTAATAGCTTATGAATAAAAAATGATGAGCTAGCTAAAATTCTAAATACTTTTCTTGTTCATTTGTTGCCTGGAGCAAATAAAATTAATTATTTAAGCATTTTCTGTAAAGCTTACTATGTAGAAACAATGATACTGCTGGAGGTAGGGATAAATGCAAAGATCACTTAATTGTGCATATTTAATCTTGGTAACATTTTCAAACAGTGTAGATATTCTTCTTACATCCTAAAATATCCAATACCAAAGAAAAAATAGATATATCCTGGTATTTGGCAATAAAATTATTAAGTGATATCACAAATATATCATTTAATAAGGATTAAATTTTGCATGGCCTATCTATATGGAGAGATTCACTTTAATGAGTATGCTTAAATATTAAAAATCAGAAATTTTCTTTTATGGGAAAACAAATCCAATTTTATTTACTTTATACATGAATATTTTAATAAATTCACATAAGTTTCTAGTCATCTATTATTTTCAAAGTTGAATTTAATAAGTATGCTTCATTATGTCTCCTAGAATTTAATAGTCAGTTTTACATATATATTACTTCTGTTTGCTTTGTTTTGTTTCTGGGTCACCCCCGGCTGTGTTCAGGGGTTACTCTGGAAGGCTTGGGGGACTATATGGGATGCCAGGAATAAATCCAGTTCTAACCTGGGTCATCCACATGCAAGGCAAAAGTACTACCACTGTATCATCACTCTGGCCCTACATGTTTACAATTTATGTTAAATTAAATTCACTTTTTAAAGCTTCTTAAATTTTCTTTGAGTGAAGTATTAATATATACTATCCATTGAAAATAAATTATAATTTGTTCATGTAACATTTTGAGCTGATGCCATTGTATCTTCTTGTGTGGTCACTTGCAAAATCATGAGACCAAAGAATACTATACCCTTAGTTTGCTATTCTGCTAGAAACTGGGTACCTGATTATGCCTTTCCTTTGCTAGATTCATGTTCTAGAGTTTCTATATGAATTGGAATAGGGGTAAACAGGTAAAAGCTATCACTTGCACTTGATTAACTCATCTGATATAAGTAAATTGTTGTTGTTGTTTTTGGGGCCACACCTGGTGATAAACAGGGGTTATTCTTGGCTATGCACTCATAAATTGCTCCTGGCTTAGGGGACTATACGGGATGCTGGGGATCAAACCAAGGTTCATTCTGGGTCAGCTGTGTGCAAGGCAGGCGCCCTACTACTGTGCTATCGCTCCAGCCCCATAAATCACAATCATCATTAGTCATTTGCACCTTTATATCACAAAATATTTATGCATTTCTAAAATGTATATTGTTTTAAAACTCTTTCCTCACTTTCCTGCCCTCCATTCCCCTCACTTCCATTTTCTTCCTTCCCTCTCTTTTCCTATGCTCCATTTCCTTTCCCTATCAATAACTCAAAGACCTTTTCTCATAATTGCAGCACTTAATCTCTGAACTACAACAACAAACCTAATATGCTATATTAAAATATGCTATATGTGTTTAAGATATGCTATTTTAATTTTAAAGCAACAAGTATACATACCATAATTATTATATATGTAACCTTATTAAACATCATGCATATGTAATACAATATATTTAAGTAAGACTTCAGTTATCGATCACCATATTATTGACAAAATTTACCTGTTTACCGATATTATTATTCCTCTCTTTCTGCTCATCACTTATAATTTTGATAATTTAAAAAATTTTCTTGCTGTAATTAAATCACTTTTCTAGGGTTTCTATATATACTGCATTTGAATAAAATCAAGTAATGATTATTTTTCCATTTCACTTTAACACAATACCTTATATTTCCATGCATGACAGAGTTTGATATTTTAATAGATGTGAAGTAGTTAATTGTATGTAATAAAATGTATAATACATCTAATTTATTCAGTCAGGTTTCCATAGGCATTGTTTGTTTGTAGTTATTGGCTAATGTGAATAATATTGCAGTAAATTTGGGGTACTTATAGTCTCTATATATAAATTTCAGAGCAACCTATGTATCTTACTTCATATGAACATATTATAAAGTTTTCATATTAAATATAAAAATTAAATATATTAACTATTATATCTTCATTTTAATGCAAATAAAATAATTACCTTGTAATTAAATATCGAAGACAAATTAAATTAAAATATATCTTAAACTTACACATGAGAATAGAAAATGCTTTGCAATTCACTTGTAAGGAGCTAAATATTTTCTTTAAATGGCTATTGAGTTCATATCACATAATAATATTTTTGTTCAATGAATGACTATCAAATACTTGTAACATGAGTTGAAGAGTTTAAGTGTTAATTTGTAATCCGCTCAACTCATTTAGTGAAGTGGAAGCCTCATGCATTAATCCCTTGTGATTGGGTAACGCAGATCTGGAAGCAAATACCAACACAGGAAAATATTCACACAGGTTCTGGAAACTTTCACCACAAGCTTTCTACTCATTAACAAAAGATACCAGCAGGCATATAAACTAGTTTTGGAAACCGAAACCTCAGGCAGATTTTCCCTGAGACCCCAGTCTTTATTAGGAAGTAAAAAGACCACCCCCTGGAGTGGATAACAGGTAGGGGTATATGATCATCCAGAGGTTCTTCCAGTCTGCTAGTGACAAGCACAAGCAAACAAGAATTATCCTGGTTATTGTGAAAACCAGTTAGTTCAATAACTTAAGTGTTAATTTGGGGATGTATACATCTTAAGAACGATATCATTAAAATTTGAAATGATTTTAAAGCATCTTACAGATTTTTTTAGAAAGTATAATGTATATGGTTTCTTATTACTTCCTTGAAATAATTTTATTAGTTGGGAATATTTACTTAATACCTTTTTGGGAAATCTAATGAATATAAAGTTCTATCATTTTCTGCCTTTCATATCTCCCTCTTACATTGAAGAAATTTCAGTGAAGTATTATTTTTTGTAATGTAACTAATAAACTAGG
>PVKC010002715.1:0-42125 GCA_004027635.1 Crocidura indochinensis
CCTACTTGGGTCTCTGGGACTCCAATGATTCTTATGTTGTTTCTTTTGGGTTTATCAAAGACTTCTATTTTCATCTGTTCACATTCCTTGAGTACTTTTTCCATTGCATGCTCGTTTGTCCTAAGGTTCTTTTCCCATTTCTTCTGCTGTGTTGAGATTTTCTGCATCTCATCTTCCAGTAGTCTGATTCTCTCCTCAGTTGCTCTTACCTTGCTGTCGAGGGCATCCACTGAGGTTTTCAGTTGAGCTACCGTGTTTTTCAGGCCTGCTATTTCAGTTTGAAGTTGAGCTACCGTGTTTTTCAGGCCTGCCATTTCAGTTTGAAGTTTTCTGAGTTCTGTCTTTGTGTTCTGTTCAGATCGATCTATGCTTTCTTGGAGTTTTACAAACATATTCCATATTTCTATTTTAAATTCCTTATCCGAGAGGTTAAGCAGATTATTGTGATTTTTAGGGTCGTCCAAGCCATCATCTTCATTCTCAGTGCCTAGTGTTTGCCTACGAGCTTTCCGCATTGTTGCTCTAGTAGTGTGGTTTTTCCTGTGTGTTGTGATGGGGTTTATTGGTTAGAAAGAGTGCGCGGCCACGCTCTTCTGGGGCGCCAAGAAATCAGAGCCTGTATGGCACTCTTAACTACCACTTATTGAAAACCTATCACACTCCAAGGATTCAACACTCTGTACACAGAAGCAATTCTCTTAAAGCAATTCATACCCATATTCTAAAGACAAGAAATTAGCTCAGAGGGAGTAAGTAATAGCTTTCAGAGGTATGAAATGATGAGGACTGATTCAGCCAGAGAATAGCAGAGAAGTTGGGTGATGATTCCAAGGACCAGGGCTCAATCTTTCATGTGGACACTCCAATCTACATCCTGACTACCAAATGGCCCTGATCAACACATAGTGTGCCTAGACCCAGGGATGAGTACAGCCTGAATTCTGTACAAGGTCCTGAGAACATCATCTATTGATTGGCATAAGGTCCTGAGAATATAGTCCATTGGTAAAAGGTCCTAAGTTTATCTTTCATCAGCACTGTAGGTCTCAGCCACATGTTCATGACTGTAGTTCTAAGAGTTTGTTTGACACATTAGCTGACTGGTTTAATGTCTTATTCTTTAAATACATTCATTGTCCCATGATCTTTTAGGGAAATCTGAGTGGCCTGCTTGTTGTCATTCAGTAATCTTGGTGGAGATATTTAAGCTCAGACCCTCAGCTTTCTCCTTTTCTCAGTAACAACAATGTTAATACCCAATTTAATAAGGAAAAACACTAACAAGATAAACTAAAAAAAATATTAAGCCCTATAAGAATTTTGTGATGGCAAGATTCAAAATTCTCGTAAGTATTTGAAATAGAAAGAATCTAGATGTCTAAATTTCACCAAAACTAAATTTCATTTATTTCCAAGAATTAAGGAGAATCTAGTAGTGAGCCAATGACTGCAAATTTTCATCACACAGAATAGATGGCTATTTTGAAAATTAATTTAATAAATGATTCCATGTGCTATTTACACTAATTTGTCCATAGGAAGTCAAGTAAGTTTGTTTGGGTGCTCATTTATTTATTTATTTTTAATAAAATCTTTATTTAAGCATCATAATTACAAGCATGATGGTAGTTGGGTTTCAGTCATAAACAAAACACCCCCCTTCACCAGTGCAACCTTCCCATTACCAATGGCCCCCACCAACCTCCCCAACCCCTGCCTGTATTCGAGACAGGCACATTACTTCTCTCACTCATTAACATTACCATGTTAGTTGTTAGTGTAGTTATTTCCCTAACAGCATTTACCACTTTTTGTGTTGAGCTTCATAATGTGATCAGGTCCTTCTTACCCTTAACTATTGTCTCTGGCCTTATTACAATAATGTCTTTAATTTTTTTAAACCCATAGATGAGTGAGACTATTCTGTGTTTAACTCTCTCCCTCTGACTTATTTCACTCAGCATAATAGATTCCATGCTGATTTAAATACAGATAGTCTTTAGAACTAAACTGAGAGTGCTCAATATTGCTCTTTCAAAAACATTTAATAAACTTTAGAGTTTGATGCTCTGAAGTAAATCAAGTTGGGTAACATCAATTTACTGGCTTTGGAAACTATATTCCAATAATAAATCATGTAATAAAACATTTCTGACATAAACCCAGGAGTGAAGACACTAAAATCTAACATCCACATGTTTTGCCTGATTCCTCAGAACATTCTCCGAGAAAGGTTTTCAGATCTACCACTTGCCGTGCACATGGAAGGTTTCCTGGTGTATATGTGAGCGGCTGCAGGAGCTGACCCTGCGCTGGGCACTGGAACTGCTGGGTTGGTTTCCTGTAATGGGAGCTGAGATCTTGGGGCTGGCACTGATGCTCTATTCCAGTTTGTGCAATGCTAGACAGAGCAGAGCAAGATTGTCTTGATCCCCAGTCCACAGCACATTCTTCCAGGGTATGTTTCTGTGTCTAGGGTGACTCTTCTGCCAGCTCAGACACACGCCCTTTCACTGTATCAGGTCTGAACTGGATGCATGTAAATTACCAGGGAATCAGGGGAGAGGAAGAGAGAATGGACAGGGAGGGACAGGGAGGAAGGCTGCCTGATTCAGAATTTCCTCTACCTGATCCCCGGTGTCTGACCACCTACAAAGTCTCCTCAGCCCAAGCTTTCTGGCTCACCCTCACAGTGTCTGTGGTGTATTTTAGCCAGCCCCTGAGTTCTGGGAAAGAGATTTATCTGCTTGGGCTGCTGAGTGCCAAATGCAACTTCCATTGGCAAAGGACGCCCAGCTGCTGAGTGCCAGATGCAACTTCCACTGATGAAGGATGCCCAGGGCAGCTGCCAGCAGTGCCTTTCCTTGAGCCTTTTCTTCTGAGACTGTTCCAAGGGTATTGATTACCTGCATTGAAGACGTATTCTTTCAACGAAGAACTTTATTGCTCACCTCCCACTAGTGCTTTCAAAGATTATGGAGGATTTTTATAATAAGCTTATGGAGTTGAGCTGTAGGCTTGAATAAATGTGATCTTTTCCATGAATCAGTTACCCATTACTTTGCAGTGGACTGTTGGTGTCTTTACTCAAAATAGCCAGGAGCCTGCTGAGATGTCAGAGCTGGCTGATGAGATTCAGGTGAGCAGCTCCAAGGATATTTGGGACCCTACAGGCTCCATTGAAAATTCATGTGTTTCTGTCTCTCCTTACCTGAAATTTTATTTTCTCTATAGTTTACCTAATGGGGAAAATGATGTTCTGGGAGCTGATGGTATGTTGGTCTTTTGCCATAAACATTCACCTATCAATTTTGTTTCTTGTCTTGTCATCAATTGCATGGGGGTAGGGAGGATATAAAAGATCACGGAAGGTTCATGGAGTGGAGTATTCATGGGGTGGAGTGTCCATGGAGTGGGAGGTTCCTGGGGTGAGAGATTCATGGGAGGTTCATGGGGAGGAGTTAAGGGGTCTTTCATGGGGAGGTTCATGGTTTCTTTAGACATTAGATTCACAGACACATTCTCAGGACAATGCAGATGCTGGAGCCCCAGAGCCCCATACCCAACCAGAGCAGCTAACCCAGATGTTGCCCTTTCTCCCTAGCCCAGGTGAGGCAGGCACTGCCCAGGGTGCCCAAGTCTGCTCAGATGCTGAGAGCCTGTAGATGAAGTCTGGGAGTGACACTTGCTGCCTCTTTAAATGCCTTGGGGAACAGGGGTCACAGGGTTGCTAGGATGAGGCTAGAGTGTATTCCCTTGAGGCTGGCATAGAGGGAACTTAAAGAGGTGGTGCCTGTGCATGGAGACTCTGCTCTCATCAGCTGCTCACTCGTCCCTAACCTCAAGCTCTCCCAATACCATCTTGTTTGGCCAGTGTCCACAGAAGCTCCACCAGACACACTTGTAACCTGGAGTGGACCAGACTTGGTGATCATAGGTCTAGCAGAATGTATTAAAAAGCTGAATCCAATATTCTGTTGCTTACAAAGAAACACATCTGAATAGTCAGAACATAGACTCAAAATCAAAGGTTGGAGGAAAATCATCTGAGCAAACAACTCCCTTAAAAAGCTCAAGTGCCGGGCTCAGAGAGATAGTACAAGCAGCGTTTGCCTTGCAAGCAGCAGATCCAGGACCAAAGGTGGTTGGTTCAAATCCCAGTGTCCCATATGGTCCCCCCCATGCCTGTCAGGAGCTATTTCTGAGCAGACAGCCAGGAGCAACCCCTGAGCACCGCTGGGTGTGGCCCAAAAACAAAAACAAAAAAAAACAAAACAAAAAACCTAAAATGTTTCTCAATCTTTATTTCTATTCATGGCCCCCTGACCTTGTTTCCTTCCTGTGATCCCTCTCCTATCAGTTAGCCACAGTCTCCTGTTGTTCCCCACTTTCATGCGATTTTCACCTAGGGCTCCCTTGGACTATCCTGAGGGACTATAAGGGGTCTGGTGGCCCCAGGTATGTCACCTTGACCTAAGGGAATTAGAAGGATTTTTTTGTTTTTTGGTTTTTGGGTCACACCCAGCAGCACTCAGGGGTTACTCCTGGTTCTACCCTCAGAAATCACTTCTGGCAGCCTTGGGGAATCATATGGAGTGTCAGGATTCGAACCACCATCCTAGCAGGATAATTTTTACCCCTCCCCTAATTCCATATGCTGATCTCACCTGGATGATCAGACCCACCTACACCTGGGATGGGTGTGGGGGGGGGAGTAATCTTGAAGAGAGGATTATAGAGTTGCCTGGGATTGGGGGGGAGGGAGAGAGCATGGGCAGCCAGGATAGATATAGAGGATCAGGAAAGAGGCTGCTTAGCTTAGGGAAATGCACAAGGCGATTAGGGCCTATAATAAAGCTGAATATCTTCTGAAGCTTCAAATGACTGCCTGCGAAATTATTTCTCTGCAGTCACCCTGGAACTTACAGACTTGCCGATTGGAGGGACTACAGGCACCCGGCTGAGCACAGAGAGGCCTCACCACAAATCTAGGACTTTATAATTAATATAATATATTTACATATATTAAATGTTTATATGATATATAATTTATATTACATATTTAAGTTAATCATAATATAATAATTGCAACAGTTAATGAATAGAGCCTACATAGATGTCCTCAATCTAGATAATACTGAAGGAAGGGACTCTCCGAACAGTTGGTTTCCTCACTGGCCTCTCCACACCTAATGTTTCCAGGGGTTTCTAGGGCATATTTCAAATATCAGATGCTGAGAAAATTCTCTCCCACCCCCAAAGCCATAATTAACTGAAGTCAATGTTAATGGGATCTTTGTTGGGGTCTTTTGTCCCTCACTCTCAGTATTATTTGAACCCTGGTGCTAATAAGAAAATCATGATTATCTAATTTAAAGTGAGCTTTCTTGGAACTAGCAACTATTCCATATCAAAGTTTTAGTTCTCCTAACATGAAGAGGTCCTATAAATGCCTCGATTAGATCAGGTTTTAATAAGTGGCTTAAACTGAATCTTCAAGGGTGATGTGGAAGAGGAAGAAAAGAGACAGAGGCCCAAGGCTGAGCAGAGAGCTCCAGAGGTGCAGAAATTGGCCCAATATGCCTACACACCTATACTCACACTCTTGAGAGGAGGTCAAACTAAAGCCTCCTCTGTGCAGAGCTGCTGGGTTCTGCACCACTTGCCCCAGTGGTACACAGGTGCTTTTTATGACTTCTTTTATTTTTCCTTTTAGCCTCAGGATGAGAAAAGGCAGAATCAATCACTGGCTGACATAGCCTAATATCTAAGACCTAAGGCTGATTTGAAACAGAATAGACTTCTTATTATACTCATAAAGATACAATGCTCTGGGACTCAGACTACGAATAGCTTTTTAAAAATAAATGATTATGATTATATTTCAGTGACCTTATCTGAAACCTACTTACCTACTTAGATGTGAAATTGCAATAATTTAGGCTCTAGATGTTTTCAGTGCATTGCTCAAAACTGAAATTTCTCCCACTGTGACAGGAAACAGCGGGTGATGACAGTCATTCCAACATAGAGTTTGCACAATTACTTACAATCCTGGAATTGATTTCTTTCTGCCCTCAGCATCTCAACATCATAAAAGAAGAAAAATGAACAAATTCATAATTTCTTCTCCTTTTTTTACTTATAAATAAAATCAAATAGCTAAACATATCTGCAAACTGGCATACCTTTAGAAATTACTATCGAATTATTTACTATGTGTCTAAGATGAACTGGTAATGGAATATTAGTTACACTAGAAAAATCTGTACTTTTTTTTTTTTTTTGGTTTTTGGGCCACATTCGGTGATGCTCAGGGGTTACTCCTGACTATGCGCTCAGAAGTCGCTCCTGGCTTGGGGGACCATATGGGTAACTGGGGGATCGAACCGCAGTCCCTCCTAGGCTAGCTCAGGCAAGGCAGGCACCTTACCTCCAGCGCCACCACCCTGCTCCAGAAAAATCTATACTTTTATAAAATTTATGAATAAGTCAGAGGAGATAGAACTTTGGTTTTGGTAATCTGGCAATACAAATTGGTGTAGCTCAATATGAATTATATATACTGTTTATTGTCTATTGAGTTTCTTAGATTCAGATTAAAATTCTGAATTTTTGCCCAGTAATAATTCAATTACTTTTTTAAATTTTTATTGAGACCACTGTAAATTACATGTCTTTCATAGTTGGATTTCAGGAATACAGTGACAGTGAATTAGGGCCATTTTTACCACCAGTGTTGACCTCTCTCCAACAAAGTTCCTAGCATGAATCCTATACCACCAACCTTAGCCCCCTGGCCTGCCAGTAAAACAGGCCCATTTTAGTTTAGATTGCTATAGTTTTAATTCTATTGTCATTGACTCTGACTTAGGTATCTCCATCAATGCACTGAGATAACTTGGCCACTAGTCTTTTTCTTTTTCTAATTTGTAAAAATACACAGAAATATGAGGTAAAACTAAGTCATTCATGTTTCAGGGTTCTATGAAAAAGGCAGGACCCCCTATCTAGTAGATATAAATAAAACTTTAAAAAGAGGGATAGCAGGTTTTGTTTGTTTTTGCATAGGTATAACAAATGTTTGGTAAATTAGAAAGGAAATACCTTTGGCCTAAAAAATAGGGTGTCTATACCCATAAATCCCTCTGTCATAAGACTGACTACAGGCTCCAGGCATACTAATTATTTAACCCCAAGATCTTTCTTCATGGTCCCAGGAAAAGTTCTACTCAATTGTGGTTGTCACAATCGGGCTTCTATAATTAGAGATCTTGGTTTTTGCACACATCCTATGTTGAAGCTGGGGTGTCATGGAGTGTCTTATGATTTCATCTCACCTTTAGGTGGTGAGTCAGAGAAACTTGTCCTGAAAGCAAGTTGTTGCTATTTCCTAGTCATCAGGATGTCATATGAGCCCACTCTGTTGCAAATCTATGCCAGGGTGGCATTCGAGCCTCCCCCAGTGGAAGTTTAATTCTTGGTCCTGGTGCAGAAAACCATGTCAGTTTCAAGGATGGGATCCAAGGTTCAGGGCTGGACAGTCAATATTCATTTGACTAAAATCTTAAGTCAAGTCACTATGACAAATGTTCCTGGAAAAATGCACCCCAGGGGCCAGAGAGATGGCATGGAAGTAAGGCGTTTGCCTTGTGTGCAGAAGGTGGTTCAAATCTAGGCATCCCATATGGTCTCCTGTGCCTGCCAGGGAGCGAGTTCTGAGCGTAGAGCCAGGAGTAACCCCTGAACACTGCCGGGTATGACCCAAAAACCAAAAGAAAAATAAATAAAAGGCACCCCAGTACTATATAATTATAAGTTCCTATTCCTATTAAATAAGAAGTTCTTTATATTCATAATATTCCTCAATTTTAATGTGCTCAGGTAAAAAGGAACAATGCCACATGATGCATAAGGGTTGAAAATAACAAGCTAAACAATTTCTGTAACCTGGTACTAACCTGAACTCAGATCCCAAGAGAGACTTATCTACTAGAATTTTCTATTAAGAAGATCCATTAAAGGGGAGGGGAAATGTCTCTACATAGGGAATTAAGCACTAAGAATTATAATTACTAAGGAAATGCATCTACAGAAATATATGATATTTCTGTATTATATAACATATATCTATATCTATATATCTACCTATCTGTCTATCCTCATTAAAGTCTTTGAAATAGCCTGGGTGGGATAATTCCAGAGCACAGTTTCATCCCATGCCATGGTCTTGTGGAGTCTTAAAAATGGTTTGCAGAAATCAGGGATCAGGTAGTGTCCTTTATCTGAGGGTCTCTCCAGAGCCAAATCCAGTTGCAAGCAACAGTCCACAGTGAAGGGAGGTAGGAGAAAAGGGATGGCAGCAGCTTCTTCCTGGGCTGAGGTGAGTTGGGCTGGGGGGCTATCCTTTTGCTTTCAGAGCCAACTGGCAACTTTCTGGGGTAGAGAGAAAGTTCAGGTTCCTGAAGAGTTAAGAACTGGGGGTAGGGGCCAGAGCAGTGGTGCTGCAGTAGGGCGTTTGCCTTGAACACAGTTGACCTAGGACAACCTGCAATTAGATCCCTCAGTGTCCCATATGGTCCCCCAAGTCAGGAGTGATTTCTGAGCATATATCCAGGAGTAACCCTTGAGCATCATTGGGTGTGGCGCCCAAAAACAAAACAAACGGATAAAACAACCTGAGGGTAAGGAGTGTTAAATATGAAGAGATAATGGATCAGGGTTGAGAGGGTGAGAAGATAGAAGAGGATTTGTAAAGTGGTAAGCAGGGGAAGAGGAAAGGAAGGGTTATATATAATAGGGACTATATACAACATAGACATTATGCACAATACAGATTAGACAGACATAGAGTTGTCCAGCATACACACACACACACACACACACACACACACACACACACACACTGGATATGGATTTGTAAGTTGCAATTGAAGAACTGAAACATATGGAATAGCTCAGAGCACTTAAAAATATGAGGCGTAACCCCTGAGCACGGCCGGGTGTGATCCAAAAAAAACTACAAAAAAAAAATATGAGGCTGGCAAATCAAGGGGAAAGGTTTTCCAGTTTCTAGGCAAATCATCATTGGTAAGGGTAAATTTGGTAAATACAGCTCCTGGGGTTAGACTATGCATGGAGCATTCTTAGGACAATCATAATTTTCACATCTAGAGTACTATGCATTATGGTAGTGAGCACTATAAGAGGAGTCTATCCCATGAAGTATCATCTACTGAGTCTCTAGCATTCAGGTTCCTTTCCTGACAGCAAACTGACAACATGGGTCTTATGATATAATCATAAGCTAGTTTAAATAATTCGATTACTTTTATGAAATTTTTCTGTTTTATCTGGTCATAGTAAATTATATTGCATTGTTTTCTAGACTTTTCAGACTACTTGATATTTTAACAGTTACCTAAAACTTTTGCCTTTTTTTTAAATGCTGCATTTTAATTTGAAGGAGTTTGAAGCATTGCCCTCGCTCCTTTATTCATGTTCATGCTTCTTTTTTTTTTTTTTTTTTTTTTTTTTTTTTTTTTTTGGTTTTTGGGTCACACCCGGCAGTGCTCAGGGGTTACTCCTGGCTCCATGCTCAGAAATTGCTCCTGGCAGGCACGGGGGACCATATGGGGCACCGGGATTCGAACCGATGACCTTTTGCGTGAAAGGCAAACGCCTTACCTCCATGCTATCTCCCGGGGCCCATCATGCTTCTTTTCATCTTCAGAAAACTCTCTAGATACTTCAATGATAAAATCATAATTCCATGACATAAGCTCATTGTTTGTTTTTTTGTACTGCCATCATTTAACTAATTTCCTTACAAGAACATCTCTGGATCTCATTTGATTTGTGGGGAAAACTTTTCTCATGCAGATGAATGTGTGTGTCTTTCCTGGGGGGGAGCCTGTGAGAAGTTGCATTGCAGACAGACACCTCAACACCATAAGCCAATGGGGCAGAATAGAAACCAGACAGTCTGTCAAATGTTCATGTTCCATGGTTTCCAGAATCATCTTAATACCTTGAAGCCTTGATAAAATAAGCATCTGATTCAATTGGGTTTAGAGATACAGTTAATCAGGGCAGTTGCTTCTAGGAATCAGGCCTGAGGCAAACATTTTTCCTATTCCTACACACTCATTCCATCAAATTGAAGTTGGAGGCCATTTTGTATTCAGTTCCATTTTGAACATGAAGACATGTTGATTGTGGCACCATCTTAAACCCATCTTGAACAAGAGGACATGTTGAATGTGGCCCCGTCTTAAACCCATTTTGAACATGAGGACACTACTTCCCAGGTCTTGTTCATGCGACACCTTAAATGACCCAAACTCTGTTCATTACATCTGTACCTGCTATGGAGAAATTGAGGTACTGGAGGCTACCTGACATTTTCTGCTTCTGTCCCCCACCTTACCTCCCCCACCCCACCTTTTCATTCTCCACATTTCTTTTGGGAGAACTGCTTTTCTGGGGCTCTGGGATTATTACTGTTTCTTACCAACAGCAGAAACTGGTACCCTCTCATTCCATCCAGCTGTTGCACTCTCAGTCCACCAGGCCAGCCTGGGTTTCTGCTTCTAATTCTCCAGAGTTGTGCGGAGCTCATGTGTCTGCTGAGGGGGGAAGCCAGGGGCAGTGATGAAGGATGACACCGACTTATATAACTGGTTCCAGTTCATTAAAGCCAGATGTCACCACCCTCATTTCTCCTGCGTCCAATTCAAATGTAGATTAGAATAAAGAGTGAATTAAGAAGATAGTAATTTATATAAATGCATTGCTATAAATCAAAAAGGGGGCAAGAGTCGAATTCACTATAAGCAATCGCATTTGAAATAAGCCACCATTTGTCTCTGGGAGCCTGGTTGCAGATGCCTTTGAAAATGCACCAACCCAGTTGCAGAGGGACTAATCTTCTATTTTATTTCATTTTATTTTACTTTATTTTATTTTATTTTATTTTATTTTTGGTTTCTGGGTCACACCCGACAGTGCTCAGGAGTTACACTCCTGGCTCTATGCTTTGAAATCACTCCTAGCAGGCTTGGGGACCATTAAGATGCTGGGATTTGAACCACAGTCCTTCTGCATGCAAGGCAAACACCCTACCTCCATACTATCGCCCCAGCCCCTAATCTTCTCTTTTAAATCTGCATCAAAAACCAAGGACTAGTCTCATTCGACTTGTGGAATAACTCAAACCAGATTAATGTGAGCCTCAGATATTTCAGTGTATGTTTACTTTTCGTGTGTGCAACAACTGGTAGACCAGACCCCAGAGAGTCTGGCAGTGCCCAGTCATGTGTCCAATCAGTTGAGGAGTGGCTGAGACAGCAGCATGATGTTCACTCCAAACAGCCTTTGCACAAGTTTGCAAGTGTCACACATTATTAGCTGTGACCCTGAAAACAACGCTGGTAATTACTTATTCTGAAGGGAAGATCCGCCCAGAGCCCCACACAGCAAAAATGTGCTTCTACATCCAAGAGACGATCTGAAAGATTGCTTTGCTTTGCTGATTCCTTGAGGAAGAAAACTAATTTTAAAATATCTGAATGCAACTTGCTGATGACAAACTGTGGAGACATCAGAAAATAAAACAAGCATTCATGTGCATTTCAAATATACTTTTCCTAATAACCAATATTCTAGCTACCTTATATATTGATTTAATGTGCTTAGCAATATGTTTCATATTGTGAAGTTTTCCAGCAAAATTAGTGCCATACAAGTTAAAGAATAAAAATGACTTAGTTTTCAATATGTCCACATTGCACATACAGAGAAAAGCTGAACTGCATTTTCACAAATAGCTCTTGGATTTCCTTTCCACTGGAGTAAATGGTAGTGCAAATCCTTTAGCTATGTGGACAAACAACAGCTCAGCGACAGAGACTATCCTCAAGTTGGAGATCAGGAAGCTCAAAGACCAGTGTTGCCAGCTATATGCTACCATGAGGAATCAAGATTGGTGAGTCCTCATGCTTCGTCCTTGATCACATGAGTGGTTAGTGATAGGGCCTAAATTCCAGCCTGATGGGTGTCAGTGCTGATGCAGAATCTGTGGTTGGGACTGTCTTGGTGTCCAGGTATCTTGCTATAGTTGCATAGACAAAGATATGAACTCCAGAGAAAGTGAAGCATTTATGACGGCTGACAAGGGCCCTTCTGCATCTCTAGGCAAGAGGCTATGCTGAATTATAAGCATGAAACAGAAGACCTGAAAAGAGGCTATTAGCGCTATTCTCCTGCAGACAGAGAATCCAGCCTTGGAACATTTCAATGGGGGTTGGACAGACAAAGCAGAAATACTGGGTTTGCTATGAGGATTCTGAGGCTGAACTCTGGCCTCATGGACACAGAGCAACTGGGAGGACTGTAGAGGGAGAGTGGTAGGAAATAAAGTCAGTAATCAGAGCAGAGCTGGCCTGCAAGCCTCCCTCCGCAGGCTCTGAATGGCTTCTTCGGGAATGGAAATCATGGAGAACTCTAGAAGGTGTCCCACTGAACTAAAGATGTGTTCTTCACCATTTCTCAACCTTCCTGGTGGCCTGGGGGAAAGTTGCACAGACAAGCTAAGAGACAAGTAGCTGAGACTTGACTTTCTCCTACTTATATTGCTTAGCATCATTCCCATCCAGCACCATGAACAGGAGTTCCAGTCATGGTCCAGAGGACTGACAGTTACTTTCTTCTGGTAGCTAAGCAGCTATGTTGCAAAGTGGAAAAACTATAATTGGGATATATTTTATATTCCAGTGAATATACCAGAATTTCTTCATCTACTCTTTCTTGTCACTAGGCACTTGGGTTGTTTCCAGATATTCAACAAAGTAAGGGATGAGACAACAGGGTCTGAAAACAAACCCTCGAGCCTGAGAGCAAAACTTAAATGACCAAATGGAGATAGGAAAATTTGGGGGAATCCTTAAATAATGAGGGAATTAATACTTCAGTGCCACTGTGATGGGCTAAAATAGTAAAGCATATACATTTACATGCCTTTTTTTGGGGGGGCCACACCCAGCGGTGCTCAGGAGTTATTCCTGGCTGTCTGCTCAGAAATAGCTCCTGGCAGGCACAGGGGACCATATAGGACACCGGGATTCGAACCAACCACCTTTGGTCCTGAATCTGCTGCTTGCAAGGCAAATGCCGCTGTGCTATCTCTCCGGGGCCAATCTACATGCTTATTAACCAATGTCACCTTGATAACTTGACAGCATTTTTTAAAATAAGAAATAATGGAATTTGAGGCATTTTGTTTTTGTTTGGTTTGGTTTGGTTTTGGTTTTTGGACCACACCCAGAGGCACTCAAGAGTTACTCCTGGCTCTGTGCTCAGAAGTCAATCCTGGAAGGCTCAGGGGACCATATGGGATGTTGGGGAATTGAACCTGGGTCCATCCCAGATTACCTGCATGCAAGGCAAACCTCTTACCATTGTGCTATCACTACGGCCCCGAATTGATCTACAAAACACAATGAGTAAAAGCACAGAAATAAAAAGCACAGAAACAAGACAAAACAAAAAAAATCTCTCAAGTTTGGAAGGAAAATAGTGTTCGTGAATGGTTTGCCACAGGGCTACAGAGGTTGCTGTGTAGAAAGAGGATACCAGCAAGAATATAATTAAGAACAGAATTCCTGTGGATGGAAGTCAGTATCGTCCAACTGGCCCACTGGCCACTGCTGAGAGTCCCAAGCTTCCTTTATTTCAGGTTTCTGGGGATCTTCCCAGGCATAAGAAGGACACTTCATGGTGGTTTCTGTACACCTGGTCTTTGTGAGGATGTGCCCACGGGTATGTGTGTCAACCAAAGCAGCAATTCCTGTGTCATCAAGCTCTGGTGCTCAATTTCATGAGCACATTGGTTCCTTGATTCAAATTGAACATTGAATAACATTGAACATTGATTTAAAGTCTAAAAGTGGTGAGCATTAAGAAAGTTGTCCAATCTCTGCATAAGTTTTCAATCACCTTCTTAGATGAGTGTGTGTGTGTGTGTGTGTGTGTGTGTGTGTGTGTGTAAAACCTCTGCTGTTTCCAGAAGGAGTCACATTTATAGAGGTAAAAGACAAACCAGAACAAGAAAATATGACCCAATTTCTTAGTTTACTTTGAGTTTGACTAAGACCACCTTGATAGATGTTATAGGGCTTGTTGCAAAAGTCAATGGATGGATGTGCATCAATAGACATTTGGGTCATTCTTCTCGACAGCATTAATCCTTCCTTGTAGAGAAGGAATCACTCACTCAGAGAGAAGTCAGATCTGATGTTTATTATGAAAAGGTTGTAGGTGTCAGATCCCTTACATCCCCAGCACCCCTGGCAGCCAGAAGGTAGACTTAGCTCCTTGCCCTTCCTACTCTTGCCTACTCTTGCTGTGGGAGTCGGTGCCCACATTCACATGATCCAGCCTGATCCCATGCTGCCCCACTGGGGTGGCACTGGGGGGATTTGGCTACATGAGCTTCCATTCTTTGCACAGAAAGGCAGCAACAGCAGCCATGATCCTGGATAGGGTTCTTGCCTCTTCCGGGGCCAGCAGAGGTGACACTTCCACCCCTCTGGCACTGGTTCTGTTTTATTTGAAGTTCTGCTAAGGAGCTGGGTTTGAGTCAATTGATCCTGTATTCTAAGATGGAAACTTGAGTTCTTCTAAGAGTTCTAGAGGTGTCTGTAAAACCCTGACTCAGCTAGCCAGAGGGGGCTCTCATCAGGAGAACCAACCGGAGCCTGAAAACTACACTGGGCAGTAGGTGTCCTTCATTCCCCTTCTCACAAGCAGAGCAGAATGCATGGCAGTTTAGATAAAAGCGTGAATCACCAGAAAGGTCCCTGAGTTTGATAGTGATGCTATGTTTAGGGAGACCCTGGGTCTGCTCATAGGAAATACACAGGGAAGTCTCTGGGGCAAAGAGAAATGATAAATGACTGTGAATATGGACCTGTGGATCACACACACTGATAAAATAAAAAACAAATGTAACAAATGTTCAGAAAATAGATGCCTCAGAGTTTTCTGTCAATAGCAGTTATGGAGGAATAAAAATGTTTAATTATGGTCCCTTCAAGCACATTCTCCTAGGAAGAGTCTGGAGTTCAGTGAAGAATCCCACCTAAGTCGGCTTCTTGATTTTCCCCTTTTATGGGTAGAAACAACTGTCAGTAAGAGCCTTTCTTAAAAGTAAATGCGACTTATGCTTTCCAAAAGAAGCTTGATTTTTCAGTATTTCTTGTGTAGGGAGCTGTGCAAAGAGCAATTCCACACTATAGCTTCAATACCAAATTCATCTTTTCAAAAGAGCCACCAGAAATAGACTAAAGGCCAAACTAACAGGAGAATTGGAAAAAGTGAGAATGGGGGGAAAAATGGCAGTGCCAGCTTTGTCACCCTGAACTTCAACCTGAACTATGTGCAATGGTATTCCAGGCCCTGCAAAACATTCTGTGAGGTGCTGGGAGGCAGAAACTCAGGCTGAAGTAAGGATCGATTGGTCTGTGAGAGTCTTAAGTGCAGGGGCAGAAGTAGCTCAAAAGTCTAAATGGATATTTAAAAACAAGTGGTTGGATTCTATCCTTGGCAATACAGAATCCACTGAACACCACTGAGTGTGATCCCAAAACACACATACTAAAAAAAAGTTTTTAAAAATTGCATTATGAAGATTATACATTTTAAAAATTCTACCTTCAGGGAGGTTTAAGGCAAAGTATGATTTTTGGACTCAACTTTCTCGAGTAGTGAACAGTGATGATGCGCTTCTCCAGGTGACCTTGCATTAGGTTTTGATCAAGACCCAGCATGAAGCAAGCCCTTGACACACAGGAGCATGACCACTGGCTGTCTTGTTCTTCTTAGGCTTTGAAGATGGGAACTTGGAGACAGTAATTCTCACAAACACCATTTGTCACAGAGCATGACTTTCTTTTCAGTTCCAAATCTCACTTGAGTCAGAATTTAAGAAAACCTTAGAATCTTCTTTGACTCCACAGAACATGATCATATTTATAACAAGAATCTTAGATGATGGTTAGGAGTGGTTTCAAGTCACAGTACCATGGGCAAGGTGTTGGCCTTCCATGCCTGACTTACCTAGTTTCACCAATGGTATTCTGTATGGTTACCTGGAGCCATACCAAGAATTATCCCTGAGCACAGAGTCTGAAGTAAGGCCTGACTACCACAGGGTCCACTTTTCTCTGTAGTATATTTTTAAAACACAACTTTTCAATATTTGTAGATTCACAAATTTGCCCTCCTTTGCACTCCTTTGCAGATAATTCCAAACTTTATGTAGTTCCCTGTTTTTTATAACAGACCTGTCAGGAAAACCCGGGGATAACAGTAAAACTCTGATAGAGTTTTCTGACAGAAAAGATCTGTCTTCATCAAATGCATTATTACTCCTCAATCTTTATTCTGTTTACTTTTAGCTTTCTTAATAATTGAGTCTTGATGCCTTAATATAATATACCCCATGGTGTCGAGACTCTAACCAGACATGAACAGCAGAGTGGGACTTTAGAGGACTTTTTTTTGTACTGTTGATGTGTCATGGAGGTAAACATCACAGAATTTTTCTAGGCAGGTGTCACCAAGTCCAAATTAGCATCAGAATCCATCACGTTTATGGGAAGCAGACGTCTGGGAATGCATCTTAATTACTGGTGCCACTCTGGCTTGGACCAAAAAAATGGATGGGTGCAGATGGAGTCCAGCTTCCAAAGAAAATAAGCAAGCCAGCAAGTAAAGAATGTCAGTCGTTAACATGGACCAAAATGGAGAAAAAATAAATACTACCACGACCAAGACCAAATTGGAAAATATCTCAGCAAATGAAAGTCTCTATGGAAACAGCAGGTCTTGGAAAAAGCCTAGGTTTGGATTTGGAAAGAGTTTGGCAGGGTGCATAATGGCCACCACGGTCAGTGGACAGGGTTGGTTCCCACCAGTAAGCACAGTTGCCCTCACCTGCAGTATAAAGAGTAATTAACAATGAGGGGAGCCACATCCATCTCCCTAAAGTTCTTTCACGGTCCACAGGACCTACTCCTCTGCCCTCACCTGCCATGTAAAGAGCTATAAGAGGGAGCCACAAGTATCTCTTGAGAGTCACACACATTCCCAGAAGGACATAGGCACTTACTTAATGAAGCAGCATTTCCTCTTAGGACACCCTCTGTGTTGAGATATGTGGCTGAGTTAGACACGACTGGGTGGTGCATAATGTCTTTCTGCCCACACAGGTGAGCGATGCCCTTCCTTCCACCTGAGAAGATGTGGTCCCTTGGTCAGAGAGCTTCAAAAGCATCCCTCCTCCCCACAGGGGCCAGCTTTGCAGCCATGCTCAGAGAGAAAAACTGAGCTAGGGGACAGGCACTGGGATGCAAGATCTTTCCTACTCCATCTCTCCCACCACCTGAAGCTAAAGTGACAGAGAAAAGCCTTCACTTGTTATTAGCAAAAAAAAAAAAAAAAAAAAAAAAAAAAAAAAAAAAAAAAAAAAAAAAAAAAAAAAAAAAAAAAAAAGCATTACTGGCGTGAAAGGCCTCAGGCAGTTAATACAGAGACATCTGGATCTAATGAGGAAACGTAGAGCTAAAACCATTCGGGGTGAGTTGAAATGAGGTCATTCGTCTGTTTTTGAACAAATAATTCTCACCCGCAGTCCCCACTGCAAAAGCTAGCAGTGTTCGATGAAGGGATTCCTTTAAAATTTTATCAAACATCAATTTATGTGATCCAATAAAAAAAGTGAATAAAATACAAATAGAATGGTCAACCATGATCTAATGCCTGAATCGACAGTGGTTTCAACTTATAGTACAAATTACTTCTACTAAAGATGGCACCTTTTCACATAATGACCAGATATAGGCAATTCAAATAGATAATTCCACCGCATTCTCTCTGTTCAGTGTCTTTTTATAATACTTATGATACAGTCATTTTAAATTGTGGGGAAATGTGATTATTTTATGACCAATATGTAATTTATTTGGATTTCAAATGTGCTTAATTTGGGTTTAATATGCTTAGTTTGGGGTTAACTTCACTTAAAATTATAGTGGAACATGATGAATTTGTTTTCCTTAGGCTAACTAGCTGCTATAAGGGAGCAAACTCACAAACACGCATTTATATTCCATAACAAGCTGCCCAGACTCCCCTGTATATCATTGTCTAGAACATTTCTCTGCTCCGGATAGATGTTGCCTAACTGTCCACACCAGCAACCTTTCATGCCACATTGTAGAGTCATGGAAAGAGTTTAATGAAGGTAAGTGCATTTCTATAGAACAGCATTGCCCAAACCAAGTGGAATCTATTTACTAGGAAGAAAAGACCTCCAAGGTTCTACCTCTTCAGCAATTTCCTATGGGTCGATAACAGCTTCTCTGCATCATGGTTCCAGCACAGGGACAGCCAAAGCAAATTCAATAATAACGGAGAGGGAGGAACTGCTGGACTTAGTCATGGCTACTCCAAACCCTACCTCCTTCCTGGAGTGCTGACTTTTCAGTTTCTTGAATATTACTCAGGTATTCAGTACCCTAGAATTTCTGATCTACACCAGGTATGATCAGTAAAATTCACTTTTTAAAAAAGACAAGGAACAAAGCTTAACGAAAGTACCCAAGCACTGGGTTCAGCACTGCCTTTCATGAAAACTGACTTTAACTCTTTATATCATCCACTGACCCAATCTTCTGTCTTTGTACTAGCAGCTCAGCAGTCAGCACTGTGATCAATAGACACTGAGCAAAGCCAGGCAGCGAGAAGGCTTTCCTAAAAATCAGAAAACCAATAACTGAGTCAGTGAGATGAATTCTGTCCATTTTGCAGTGTCAGAGAGAAACCTGGAATCTCCAGAAAACCCAGGATTTATGCCCCGTTCCCCTTTAACTCAGTCATCATTCTAAGCCCAGTCTGATGGGATGGAAACTGTGTGTTGTGGGCATGGATGACCAGTCACTGGCCATTCATCTTCACTCCCTCTAACCACAGGGACGAGACCTGAGCTTGGAGCACGGACCCGGGGAACTGCATACCAGTTTGATTTCTAACAATGTAGCATCACGTTGATGTTCAGATTTCATTTTAAGGTCTGTTGGCCTTTCATTATGCAGACTTAAATGATAGATAAAAGCATACAAATCTAAATTAACTATATATCAGTTTGAGACTATATAAGCATATATGTTTATCTTTACTTATTTATTTAACAGAAATTGAACAATGGGAAAATGACAAATGACATAAGGTGCTCTGGGCTGAGAGGTTATATGCATAAGAAAGTACCTGGTTTACCAAAACATATAAGACATATTGGGGGTGGGGGCAAATCACAGACACTACCAGAACATCAGAGCACCTGGTTCCAATCACACCCTCTCTCCTTTTCTTGATTTATTTCCTAACTTCTGAGTCAATGCCATTGACTATAATTCCTGTCTACCTTCTTCTCTTCCACACCTGGACTGATCATGAACCATCTATGTTGGATTAAGATGTTTTATTAAGATTTTCCATAGAAATTTGTATAGCACAATCACAATTTATACCCACAATATCTGGGGTATAAATTCAAAGAAATGTCCCCCATGCAGCCATGGGACATGCTTGTAGGGAGAAATGGTCATAGGCAAGCTCATGGACTGCATTCATTTCATATTCTTTGAATGCTCTTTAAATGTTTTATTATTCTGTTATCTCAAACACAACATATTGGGACATGATTAACACAAACTGCTGAATAGGCCAGAGTAAAAGAGCATTGTTGTTGCTTGAAATATGCCTCAAGATACTATCTCCACAACCTCACAAAGGAGTGCTTCTTAATGAAAATCCAGCATCATTAACTGGGGAAAAAAGTTAATCATAGTAACCTAATTAAAATTTAAACTGTTCTTTAAACTTTAGTAAATCAGACATTGACCATTCACCCCTGAACCATGGATACCACCTATGGAAACATCATGATTTCCTACACCATCACCAGGAATAAAAATTTTACCACGGAAGGTCTTACTACAGCCATGGCATTGACTTACTCTTAAGAGGGTTCTTATGACACTCTGACAACCTGGTAACAGCAACAGTCTGCTTTTAGGACAGGATTCTCTGCAATGCTACCTAATGATGATGCTTTGTGTCACCCAGGCTCCGACATAGAACATGTACAGAAATCAGTATCTACAACTACAGAAACCTGATAGCAACAAACATGATGGTGAAGAGCTGTTACTAAGACCACAGAGAATGACTATGGGATTGGATAACCTAATATGCCTGGAGCCTGGAGTTGGAATTATGCTAGAATACTTCATGAGTAAAGTCCCATTGTTTTTAGGCCAAAGGTTTTTCCTTTCAATTTCTCCAATAAAACTTGCTATTGTATTACTTTATTGATAATACAATAATTTTCACAAATATACCTACTAAAAAACTTTTTTGTCTTTTTTTGTTCATATATTTTTTCTTTTTTGTATTTTTTATATTTTCTATTTTACTACTATTTTTAATAATTTTGCTTTATGTCATCCTAAAACAAATGTATTATGATCAGTTATGTCAACTGTGAGATACACTTTCTTCAAATAAATAAATTAAAATTAAAAAATTTAAACTCTTCTTCATCAGTGAGTGTCATGGAGTAAAAATGTAATCCCTGGAGAGATAAAAATAATTGCATGGCATTTGTGTAACAAAGGACAAGGATAATATTGCAAAGAGCCACACTATGCAACTAACTGTACTTCCTTCTTTCTACCTCCTACTACCATACCAATAAATGAGAACAAAATTATCTGCTTAATAGTGTAGCTTCTGCTCTCACAGTACACTATCTTTTCTTCACTGTGTATTATCTATGATTTCTGGATTACTGGATACTTTCTTTCAACTAGTTAAATCCTCATACTAGCTTAGATATATTTGTAGGATGTGGTCCAAAATTTGGATAGTGAAGTATTTATTTAAATAGTTATGTAGACTTGAAATAAATTACAGCATAAAAGCATAAACAAAATTTAGCTTCATTTCACACACTTATACACTTAAACACACACACACACACTCACATGCTCATTTGATTTCCTGTTTGACAAGATCACAGCATACATTTGTTCTCGATTAGTTTTCCAGGAAAAGTGTTGTAGCTCAGAGCAGACGGGAGCTATGGGGACTTTTGGTCCTTACAATCACACCTTATAAAATGGATGTAAATAACATTTTGTGCAGTTGATTACAAGAATGATGGGAGGATTTGGAAAAGAATGGAAGGGGTGATGCATGCATCCAGCAGGGAGACCATGAGAAGGAAGGACATTGGGAGGAATTGGCTCAGGATTGTGGCCTTACAGTTCTTTATCAGGGAATGTTTTGTAACTGAGTCCAGAGGTAACTTAGCTCAAAGGAGAGATGAGAGTGCATTGTTGTTTCAGGAAGTTCAGTGGTGAAGATGGGTGTCCAGTGAAAGGTCCAAGGAAGAAGCAAAGCATAATGTAAAGACAGTAATAAGAGGAAAGAGAGTAACTCCAGAAGATGGGGGAGACTCCCCAGGAAAGTGCCAGCATCTGAGGCAGGGCCAGATCACCATGGTGAATAGAAGAGAAAATGCAAACTCCTACTTAGTAGGCTAAGGTGCAGAAGCCAAATTCCTCTGGGGTCCATAGAAGGATTCAGGCAGGCTCCAAAACTGATCCAGGCAGAAAATGAAGAGCATGGTCCAGTCTTGTGGGTTTTGAGTTCATTCACAGATATAGGCCTTGTTTTCTCAGTCCATAGAGTGTCTTTTCCCTTGGGGCCTCTGGGGAGACATTGCCAGAAAAGGACAATGTTAGAAGATCCCCATGGGACACAGTAGAAGGGAAACACTGCACTTTGTCCCATTGACTTTAGAGTTGTAGCATGTTAGAAAAGTGTATTTAATGCCTAAATATTTGCAGCAAATTTTAGTGCCTTCATATGGCCAAATAAACCAATGAGATGTTTTGACATCAGACATGGAAGTAATAAATCATGAGATTCTCTTTCCTCTCTGAATTTGTGGGATGTTTTGACATATGTAGTAGATAGAAAGAAGGTTTGGCATCCTGTAATTTAGCTGGATATGTTGCTATAGGATTATTTTAGCTTCCCAGACATAACTCAAAGGTCAACATAATCTGATGCTTTCTCAACTAGAAAGGCTGCTTTTTGCAAAAGGATAGCTTTTGCACATGACTGAAGAGATGACAATTCATCAAATGCATCCTCCAGAATCTATGAGACTGGACTTGTATGATTTCACAGAAAAGCCAGGAGGACATTGCGTGAAGAGGTCATCTTGGAATTTTTCTCATGATTATCTTTGTGAGATCCTGCTGGGAATACAATTTATTTTTATTTTATTTATTCATTTATTTGTTTATATATTTTTGTTCTTGAGCCATACCTGGCAGTGCTCAGGGGCTACTTCCTAGCTCTGCCCTCAGGATTCTTTCCTGGCAATCTCAGGAGACTATATGGGATGCCAGGAATCAAATTCAGGTCTGCCATGTGCAAGGCACAGTTGTGCAATGTCCTGAATACAATTTATTTTTATCTTACATAGCATAGGATTTCCCGTCTCTAACCCTGTAGTCTATACTGAAAGCAGTGTATTACTAGTGTTTTCCAAAACATTGAGTAAAGATCAACTATTGTAGGAACGGTTTCATAGGCAGGGTCAATGTGACCCATTTAAGACTTTTATACTTAGGGTGCTTGAAATGCACAAGAATATTGGTTATAAATCAATAAATCATTAATAACCAAGGAGGAGAACATTCTGGTAGGGACAAAAACCCTGATGGAATCCCAAAAGTGGAGAAGTTCTACACCAGCTGAATTGACCAGAAATAATTATTAGAGTCAGATGAGGATTTAGATCAAGAACAAGTAAGAGAACCACAGGAAGAGCAGGAGAGTGAAGAGCCTGACATTGGGCAGACACAGAATCTTAGGGTACTTTATGGGGAGGGCTCCAGTCCTGCTCACAGAGTATGACCTGACTACAGCTCCCCAGACACCAGCAAAGACCCCACTCTCAGCAGAGATCCTGCCAGGCTCCCAGCACAGCTAACACCAGACCCATGGGAGATGGTGAATACTGTCTCCATTATACAGCCTGCCCACTCTACACCCCTCTCTGCACCCTCTCACTGGTGTCCCCTCTCCTGTTGAGAGGCACCAAGGGTGTCAACTGCAGTTGGTTTGTTGCTCTGTTTTGTCTCAAAAAGAAAAATACCAAGTGAAAGAAGAAACCATATTAAAGCACTTTTATAGAAAAAGCATCATTCTAAATGGCCCCACTAAAATTTTCAATTTTCTGTATTACCTCAGACTCTAAAACAGGGTCGTGAAATTTGAGAAACTGTTAAGTAACAGTTTGAAAATTCACAGGAGAAAGATAAAATGAAATGATGAAAAAGCTTTTAAATGGATATCTTTCCTAGATGGGTGTCATCTTTGCAGTTCCCCACCACTTCTTCAGACAAAGGTTGTCTCCCCAGAACAGACACACTCACAGCGAAGGAGCCTTTGGGTCTTACCTTATGCAAACAAAACAATGTTTTTAAATGAAATGAATGCCCACTTCTGCTGGACTTGTGTCTAGCAATTCTTCTCCATGAAAGACTAAGAGGGGAAATAATCAAAGTAGATTTTCCCAAAGAAAAAAATCTTTCATAGTTATAATCAGGACTGTTCACTCTGGATAAGAACTGAGTTTCAAGCAGAGCCTAGGGCTTTAAAAATGAGGATTTGGGCCGGGCGGTGGCGCTGGAGGTAAGGTGCCTGCCTTAGGATGGACCGGACCACGGTTCGATCCCCCGGTTCCCATATGGTCCCCCGTGCCTGCCAGGAGCAACTTCTGAGCGCATAGCCAGGAGTAACCCCTGAGCGTCACTGGGTGTGGCCCAAAAAAAAATAAAAAAAATAAAAAAAATAAATAAATAAATAAAAATGAGGATTTGGTGAGACGCAGGTCTGGAAGCAAACATTGACACAGGAAATAATCCACACAGTGAAAAGGTACAAGAATGGGTTCAGGAAATTTGCATTAAAGCAAGGAATCCAACAAAACAAACTCTGCTCCTAAGAAGAAATGCAGCTTAGTGGAAGAAGACCGAAGAATGAGTCCCTGTCTTCCTCAGACTCCTACTTTTATTGACAAAAATCAGGCCACACTCTATGATGGGAGAGAAATACCAAGTAGGGAATAATCCAATAATTCCATCACCAGATCATACCCTTGGGTGGAATATGAATATTGATTGGGATAGGACCAGTAATCCAACACTGTTAAAAGGGGATAAAGTAACATTCATGGCACTCCTTCGTTAACAGTAGTGCAAATAACACTATCAAAAAAAAAAAAGAGAGAGAAAGACAGAGAGTGTAGTAAAAAATCAGGCAGGGGAGGATGGGTAAGAGGGGAGGGTGAGAGGGAAACTGGGGACATTGGTGCCTAGAAACATGCACTGGTGAAGTTTGTGGTATATTGGATGATAGTAACACAATCATGAACAACTTTGTGCAAAAAAAATGTATTATGAACAATGTTGCAACCATGGTGTTTAAATAAAGCATTTAAAAAATGTAAAAGCCTTTAATTTCATCCTCTTGTAAACTGCTTGATATTTCAATGTTGAAATTTCAAGAAAACAAAAGCATTTCTATTTCTCAGTGTTGGAATCTACCCACTCCCCCTTCCTGGTTTAAGGAACCTCTTTCCTTAGGGAAAGTCAGAGGTTTGATCTGGGGGAGGTCAATTAAGCAGGGGGCAGTGGGATTCCTACAGTTCCCCCAAAGGCTTCCTGTGTTTTTGCTTTCGAGAGTGAGTCTTCATGGTTAGACCCTGGAAGATGGTATGGGACTGCTGTTTCTCTTACTTCTTTGCCTGGCAGAGCTGCAAGTAGGTCAGTGTGGATCCTCAGGTCATGTGTGGAGGTTGCTGGGCCTTACCTTGACGGGATAGACCCAGCTCTTCCTGTTTTGAATAAATCCTAATGGTGTTGAAGGACAGATAAAACATGCATTCTCTCAAAGACTTAGTGACTCACCCCGGTCAGACATTGTGGCACATGGTCACTCACCTATCAACACTCCCATCATCAGGGATCCCCTTACAACAGTGATGTGACTGCATCCAACAGTGAACCATTGCTCTGTGCAAAATGTGAGCAAAAATAGTTGAAATTGACACATGATTATCTGCAGACACTAGTGTTTTCTGAAAATTTACATTCCAGTGAGCCTGAAAAATAGGAACTTGCTATATTTATCTCCTTGTCCTACCCCCTGCAGCTCTGAAAGTGCTTATTATGTGACATGAAATAAGGCTGGTCCTGGGTGAGTCCTGCGGCCCATTCTCCTTTATGGCATGTGGGAACCAGGCCTCTCTTTGGACTTGGGCCAGCCCAGCACAAATCCCGTGACAAATAGATTGTTTTCTGAAGTTTGTGGGTCTTCACCTGAGGATAATGGAGGATAGAGAACCCCTTCCTTTGGCTTCCTTTTGGGTGGCGCCCACTTCCTTTGGGGCAGGCAGATTCTAATGATTCTGGGCGAATGGAAACCACTCCTTCTTTTCAGCTATGCCCAGCACTTTCCGGGCTCTGAGAATGAGCCTTTGGCCTATTTCCTCTCCGGAACTTCTGCTGGCACATATGGGCATTGTAGGTGGCTCAGGCAGCGACGCTGATGGACGTCACTGAGACGGTTGAGACTAAAATCACAAAGCTTTCATTTCACATGTTTCCTCTAGACCTTTGGGCCAGTGACAAGAGCCTTCTGAAGGGAGGAGAGGCAGAAGGAAGGCTCTGCTGCCTCTGAGGAAATATGTGTAGACTCACTGCTTCACTGAACCTCTAGAATAGGAGGGTTCAGCACATGAGATCTGAGTGTGGCCACCAGCATCACTCGGCGCCACAGAGCTAGCCTGTGAGCTTAGACAAGGCAGATAGGCCAGGCTGGTGCAGTTTGTGCAGAGTGTTGGTGAGCTTCTCCCATGCTGCTTGAACCTTTCTAGATCACAGCATTACACATCTCACATACCTTCACAGCCTTACATAACCTTACATACCCTCACAGCCTTATATCCCCTTACAGCCTTCCACACCCTCACAACCTTCCACATCCCTCACAGCCTTCCACGCCCTCACAGGCTTACACAAACTGACACTCTCTCATAGCCTTACATTCCCTCACAGGCTTACACACCATCACAGACTTACACCCCCACAGAGTTACCTCCTTCCCCCGCCCCCAGAGCCTTACACCCTCTCACAGCCTTACAAACCTCATAGCCTTACAATCCCTCACAGCCTTACACAGACTTACACCCTATAACAACCTTACATTCCCTCAAAGGCTTATACATTCTCATAGGCTTACACACCTTTCAGACTTACACCTTCCCACAGCTTTACACCTCTCATAGGCTTACACGCCCTCACAGCCTTACATATCTTCATGGCCTTAAAAGCCCTCACAGCACAACATTGGTGGTGGGAATGACTCTGATTCAATGTTACTATGTACCTGAAGTACTACTGTGAATGATTTGCAATCCATTTTGATCAAAATAAAAATTATTAATAAAAAGATGTTTAAAAAAGATATTAATAAAAAGAGAAAAAACTCACAGGCTTACAACCCCTTATAGGCTTGCAAAGCCTTACAGCCTTACAGACCCTCACAGCCTTACACAACTTCATAGCCTTACACATCCTTACAGATTTAAAGACATTCACAGCCTTACACATCCTCACAGCCTCATACCATCTCACAGCTTTACAGACCTGGCATGGTCACTCTTTGTCATGAATACTCAGAGCCGTGACATCAGAGCCCGCTAGACTGGCTGACTGCTACTGTGTACATGTGGTCATAGGCAGTCCCCAAATAGGCCCAAGCTAGAGAACCAGCTCTCTGAGAGGACAAACAGCACAGCCCCATTAAGGAAAGCTGACCTAGTCTATTGGCTAATGAATGGCACAGGGGACTTTACTACCATTGTGCTATTTTTAGATCTATTCATTTATAAAAGTAATAACTGCTAACTAAGTGTTTTCAAACAATGGAAAGTCTTACAAACAATCAAGCCACTTTAGTAGCTCACATTTACACAAAAATATAGATGGACATATAGGTAAGTATCTGTATATTAATAAGCATGCATAAAATTTTATTTAAGCAAAATAAATTGATGCCAGATGTATTTTTCTGGGATTTTTTTATTACTCCATTTTAATGGTTTACTTATTTCTCAATATAGAGCATATATTATTTAACCATCTCCATATGAATTTTTACTAAAATGCCAGTATTACAAATTATGTACACATGTATATGCAAACAATTATTTTAAGAAAAACTATTACAAAGAAGAAATTTGGGATCAAAAATATTTCATGGCCACTATTATTTTTGGTCGGTATTACTAAAGTAACCCCTAAATAGTTCTGTCAACTTACACAGACCTCACCCTTGCTTTACCATTTTATTTTACATACATATAAAATAAAAATACTCTGGACACTTAGAGAACTTTATTCTTCAAGAGATATAAGAAATCCTATAACGTCACTGCCAGGATTCAATAGACTCATCACTACGGTGTCTGGCCCTAATAAAGGCATCTGAGCAATCAGGTCTATATAATACCCTCTGGACTGGGATTGAATATTTGGGCTAAATATCTGAGTCCTCTTCTTGTTCCACATCTCAGAATAGCTTGCCAGAGTAGGATCTTTCTTCTGTTGCTCTGTTCGCTTATGATTGCCTTGTGTTTTTATTCTGAAGAATCAATTGACTGAGTAACAGTACAGCATGGAAAGCACTTGGATGCAGTCCATCCCCTGACCTAGATGTCTCTCAAGTCTGCATGAGTGATCTCTGAGCACAGAGTCACAGGAAGTCCTACACACAGCTTGGTGCCCCCAAAAGGAACAGGTAAAAGATGGTCAGGAAGCAGCCACCTTGGGCTTTTTTCCTCAGAAGTAATGGGAAAGCCTATGCATGCTGAATGTTGAGAACAATATGCCTCACACACCAGACAGTGAGTGACTAGGTGTTGAAGATCCTTATAACCATTCTCAGGCACTTGCATCTGTGAAGGGCGAGTCCCTCTGTGCCCCACGTTTCTGGTGATTAGAGACACTAGAAGCAACATGATCCTACTCTATGAACAAGACTCTTCCTGGTTGACTGAGGTGAACCCTCAGGAGCAAGGGGGACAGGAGTTGGATCCTCACTAAAACAGTCACTGCCAGATGCATTACTTCAAACTGTGCATTGCTCCAATGCACAAAGAACTTCATTTTCCTGAAAAACATAGACTATCTGTGCCAAGCACCAGTGTGGACCAGTGTGAGCACAAGGAGGTCAGGGGGTCTTCTAAGGATGCTCCTATACACACATTTCTCCCACAAAGGAATCAAGTCATTATTCTCTCCCAACATCTTAAACCAGGAGGCGTCTTGGAGTAATTTATCAATGTGAATGGGAGAATATGGAACCTCTGAAACAATGCCTTAAGAAACTTCTGTTTTTATTATTAGAGAGTCAACTATAGGGGACAGTTCCCAATTTATTGTTGTTTACTTGAGGCTATAGAAATTAAAAAAAATGCATTGGGGCCAGGCGGTGGCACTAGAGGTAAGGTGCCTGCCTTGCCTGCACTAGCCTAGGACGGACCATGGTTCGATCCCCCGGTTTCCCATATGGTCCCCCAAGCCAGGAACGACTTCTGAGCGCATAGCCAGGAGTAGCCCCTGAGCCCGGGTGTGGCCCAAAAGCAAACAAACAAAAAAAAAAATGCATTGGAGATTTGGAAGAGAAATACAAAGTTAAAAAAAGTCCAAAAGAAGATAAAGGCCATAATGGAATATTTTTGGCAAAAAATCAACTTCGTTGTTTTAGATGTGCAAAACTGCACATTTGAGGCAGGTAATGAGGAAGTATTTCTTTCTAGGGCAATTAAGGAGAAAAGAAACTAAAAAATGTGAATGAAAAATAAAAATAGTAATAAACATGGGATTAAAAAAAGTCATCCAGTCTATGGCCATACCACCCTGAACATGCCCCATCTCGTCTGATCCAGGAAGCTAAGAAGGGTTGAGCCTGGTTAGTATTTGAATGGGAGACTGCCTGGGAATACTGGTTGCTGTAGGCTTAAAAAAAAAAGTCATCCAGAGGGGCCGGGCGGTGGCGCTGGAGGTAAGGTGCCTGCGCTAACCTAGGACGGACCGCGGTTCGATCCCCCGGTTCCTCACATGGTCCCCCGTGCCTGCCAGGAGCGACTTCTGAGCGAATAGCCAGGAGTAACCCCTGAGCGTCACCGGGTGTGGCCCAAAAACCAAAAAAAAAAAAAAAAGTCATCCAGAGAAGATGATACTTCATAGGATAAGCTTCTCTTACAGTGCTCATTAACATATTGCATAGTAATCTAGTTGTGAAAATTATGATTGTTCTAAGAATACTCAATGCACAATCTAACCCCAGAAGCCTTTCTTCAGCAAAGTTTACCCTCATCAATGATGATTTGCCTAGAAAATGGACAACATTTCCAACAGATCTGCCAGGCTTATATTTTTTAAGCATTCTGATCTATTCCACATGGGTCAGTTCTTCAACTGCAACCTAGGGTCGATCTTCAATGTCTATCTGTGTGTCTGTCTAATCTGTATTGTACACAATGTCTATCTATTTTGTAGCCCCTGTTATATATAACCCTTCCTTTTCCCCCCACCCCTGCCTACCACTTTACAAATCCTCTTCTACCCTCTCACCCTCACACCCCTGATCTGTTATTTCTCTCTATTTACACTTTACACTCTTTATACTCAGTTTTTAACTCTTCAGGAACAGGAACCTTGCCCCTGTCACAGCCAGCATTGTGACATTGTTCCTTTTTGCATAGGCACATTAAAATGGGGAATCTTCTATTTATAAAGAAGTTCTTATATAATAGGGTTAGGAACTCATAAATTTTATAGTACAGAGGTTCCTTTCACTCTGAACACTTGTCATAGCAACTCAGCTTAGGCCCCAGTTGATTGAACATCAATAATCCAACTTCAAATATCAGATCCCCTCCTGAGAACCAGAGTGGTTTTCTGCACCAGCACCAGGAATCAAACTTCCACTGGGGGAGGCCCTAATGCCACCCTGGCATGGACATGCTCCAGAGTAGTTTCACCTGCTTTCAGGGCAGGTTTTCCTGCCTCATCAACTAACAGTGAGATGAAATCAGAAGACATTCCGTGATACCCGGGCTTCAACATAGGATGTGTACAAAAACCAATAGCTCTAATTACAGAAGCCTGACTGCAACAACCATGATTAAGGAGAACTTTTTCTGGGATCATGAAGAAAGGCCTTAGGGTTGGACAATAAGTATGCCCAGAACCTGTAGTTGGTCTTCTGATAGGATGCTTCATGGGTAGGGACATCCTGTTTTATACCTAAGGGTATTTCCTTTCTAATTTTCTCAGCATTTGCTGCACCAATGCAAAATAAAAACAAACAACATAATAGCAACAACAACAAAAAGAAAGAAAAGCTGCCACTAACCTTTTTATGATTTTATTTGTATCTTCTAGGTAAGGGTTCCGTATTTTTCATAGAACTATTGGACATAAATTACTTTGTTTTACCTCATATTTTTGCAATTTTCTACAAAAGTGAGAAAATTGAAAAAAAGAAAAAATGAAAAATGAGGATGGGAGCCAGGGACCAAGTGGTCTCAGGTGCATTGGGCAGAACTAAATATCCAAGCCAAAATCAACAACAATAGAATGAAGAGATCCAAAGTATAGCAATCTAAACTTAAAATGAGCCTATCACACTGGTAGACCAGGGGGCTATGGATGGAGGTATAGGAGGCACTGTACGCTGGGAACTTTGGTGGAAGGAGGTCAACACTGGTAGTGGGGACAGCCCTAATTCATTGTTACTTTATGCTTGAAATCCAACTGTGAAGGGCTTGTAATTCACAGTGATTTCAATAAAAATTATTTTTAAAAAAAATGGGACCAGAGAGATAGCATGGAGTTAAGGCGTTTGCCTCTCATGCAGAAGGTCGGTGGTTCAAATCCTGGCATCCCATATGGTCCCCTGAGCCTGCCAGGAGTGATTTCTGAGCATAGATCCAGGAGTGACCCCTGAGCACTGCCGGGTGTGACCCAAAAACCAAAAAAAGAAGCCATCCACTAAGGAAGAATAAAGGGTAGGAAATGAGAACAATTCAATAAAAAACTAGTTCTATTTAAAACTTGTCACATGGAGGTTGAAAGGAAAACAACATGAAAAGAGTGCACACAAATATTAAGCCAGATTGGTGAAAAAGGAAAACTGTATTAATACTAGAGGGAAATGCCTTGCCTAGAAAAGATGTTATCAGAGGCAGAGCGATGGTGCAAAGGTTAAGTAAAGTGCTGGCCTTGCGTGGCTCAGTCCCAGCATCACACATATCCCTGAGCTGCCTGGTGTGAGCCCTCAGCACAGAGGAAGGCAGGAGCCCTGAGCGCCTCCAGGTGTATCCCTTCCAAAAAATAAATAAATGATATTGTCAAAAAATTAAGAAAGGAATTTTGTGCCATTAAGAGGCTCTGCTTCTATAGAAAGTACAATTGATATTTACTACACATGGGTCAATATTCTGTTTCTAGATATTCCACATCTACCTGAGTCCTGAGTGATGTCCTTGTCACGAAACTCGGACATATCTGTCATATAAAGATCTGGTCATGTATGCAGCACAGATACAAACAGGAACTTCTCTTTTTTTGTTTGTTTTTGGTTTTTTGGGGGGTCACACCCAGCAGCGCTTGGTGGTTACTCCTGGCTCCAGGTTCAGAAATCACTCCTGGCAGGTTTGGGGGACCATATGGGATGCCGGGATTTGAACCAATGACCTTCTGCATGAAAGGCAAATGCCTTACCTCCATGCTATCTCTCCAGCCCCACAAACAGGAACTTTGAGCAGAGAGCTGCTATAGACTAGCCCCAGGCACGTGAAAGGGGGCACTCCTGGCACCATGGGATGGGATCATCTGCTGGGATGTGGCAGTTGCCCTAGCTGATACCAAAAATGCTGGCACCGGCTGCTCAGAGTCAGAGGACATAATCCCTGGGCATGGCTCTCTTCGAATCCCTCGCTCTCCCTCATCCTCCCTCACTCTCCCTCACTCACCTTCCCTGTCCCTAGCCTCCCTCTCTCCTCTACAGAGACTCCTGTGAACTGAAGCCCATGTAGTTACAGGAACCAGGAGTCTCCCTGAAAGGTGGACAGTGAATTGGGTCGAGTTTGCACACAATCCTCTCAGCAACAGATTCCACCTGTGGATTTCAACCAACCTGAGACATGGGATTAACCCTTTAGCAGCTTTGCTGGCCACACTCTCTGGAATGTACTTTGGGACAAAGAACTTTCTGCTTTGCTTTCTTTTGTCTTTCCAGACCTCAGAGACTGCAATTAATTTTATCATGGCACAGGATGCAGTAGTAATTAAGTTCTTTCAAGTGCATATGTGCTCTTAAGAAATGCCCTTCTCTTGATTAATGTGGTCCTTAAATTTAATTTGAAAATTATTTAGTCAATATGTTTTTAAAACTTCTGAAGATTAACCTTTCCTTTTTTTTCTTTGTCTTCACTGTGTTTTTCACATGCACAATTAACCTGGAGATAAATGTTAATTAATGGATGACAGTCTAATTGACTCCATTTATTGTGGGAGCTATTTATATCCATTCAGGAAGAGCGAAGACATGGATTAGTAGCTTTCCTAGTTTAAAATTCAAAGACCTTTACAACTGTGTTTGCATTTCTATTTCATTATCATTCTGTTTTATTTATTTAGTCATTTATACAATTTAGTATCAGCTTGCCTTTTGATGAAGCAATAAAAAAGTCATGTAATTAGGTAATAGCAATTTAATACACTAATTACAAGCTTTTAAAATTCCAAGAAATTTGTTTGACAGGTTTATGGTCGAGACATTAAAGGCAACTAAATTTCTTCCTGTAGGCAATTTAGAAACAACAAAATTGAGTTTTCTTAAGTATCACCCATCTGAGTACTAAAAAATGTAGTACTATATTTTAGTTTTCAGAGTGCTTTTATGATGATGATTTCTCCTCAAATATATACAAACTTAACCCCATTCTTTCCTCTTCAGCCCCTCTTCATTGCTTGTATCCACAGGCCATGCCAACTCAGAGCAGCACTTTCTTCCTTTCTACACATCCTGCCCAAATCCTTCCTTGTAGGAATGACTGAGAAAGACGCTAGTTTGGAGAAAGAGACCCACAAGAGATGCTGGCAGAAAACACCTAGATCCCAGCGGCACCAAAAACATCTAAGAGAAACATCCCAGTGTAAAACCCCAGAATTGGGAGCTGCCATTAGAACAATCTCAAAGGACATGGCCAGTCTATAGATCAGTGGTCAGTCTAGAGAGAGAGAGTCAGTAGCAGGAAAGAGGCACAGAGGACTCTGGAGAGTCAGTAACAGTAATAAATAAATAAATATTTCTTTCTTTTGTTTTAGGGCAATAAATGCTAAGCTTAGGAATCATTCCTGATTTTGCACAAAAGAATCACTCTGAATGTTTCAGTGCATCATATGGTATTCCGGATGGAACCAGATGGAAGGCAAGTGTTCTTCCTACTCTGGCCTAACAACTAAACATTATTATTTTTATTGAAACCATTGTGATCTACAGAGTCCTTCATAGTTAAGTTTCAGATACACAGTAAGTCAGGGCCATTCCCACACTAGTATCAACCTCCCTCCACCAATGAACCCAGAGTGTATCCTATACCACCACCCTTTGCCCCCTGACCTGCCAGTGTAACAGGCCCATTTAAGTTTAGATTGCAACTAAACATCTTTTTAACGAAACAACCAACAAATTCTCTTCCCATATGATCCAGAAATCCTAATGCCCATCATTGAACCAAAGGCTTTGGGAAAGTCCATCATAGGTAGCTGCTGCTGGAGACTTTGAGACTCTTCTAGAGTTACCTAGTCCTAGTAGCAGCCACTGTCCCTCTGCAGCTGGGCATTAAAAAAGCCTGGCTCCTTATAGAGGACCATGGTTCCTGTGTGATGACAGTGGAAGAAGCAGTAAGAGAGTTCTGCGACCTGAAAAAGCAGAGGGACAAGAACAGTAGACAAGGTGCCAAGGTAGGGAGTGGAGAGAGATTAGGTAGAGGAAAATGGGTCCCAGACAGAGCAGCACCAACCTGATGCCAGCCACTAAATGCATGGTGCCCTGCAAGAGGGTACAGAAAGGTTCCAGACACCACACCAAGGTGCAAGATGAAGCACAAAGGGTCAGTAGTAGAATTTTGGGGTCTCTGGGTCACTAATGTGGGCTCCACATGGAGTACAAAGGGCCAATAGTAGGGGATGATGGCTGGAGATCTTTGGGTCACTCTCAGTTGCACTGAATCTAACGATACTCTTTATAGAGTTACTTCAAACTCTTGGCTGCCTTTTGGTTGGTGGTCCCTGTGTTCACCAGCACCCAGGCATGAAGCTTGTGGCATCAGTATTAATAATAATGAAATAAATGGTATATTGGCCCCTTCCAGCTTTCAAGGAAAGTTGGGACCCAGCCTTGACCTTGCATGACTAAGTCAACGCTGGCTTCTAGATGAGGTGTTGATGTAAGAGAGGAAGAGGGCACCTGAACCTTTGTCAGCAGCTTTAATATCAACAGGACATCCCAAACTTCCCAGCCAACTATCTACCCCAAACCACATGTTTAGATCATGCTTTTTCTTCTAATTTACCAAATGTGAGGGAAATGTCATGAGATTATTATATGGGCAAGTTCCACCCTGGTTCTAGGCCAACTGGACCAGAGTCAATCAAGGATTGATTGATTGATTGGTTGGTTGGTTGGTTGATTCTCCCTGATAATGGGCCCATGCTTGTTCCTATGGTTCTCAAGGGATATGTAATGCTGAGAACCCAACACAGGCTCATCATCCAGCCCCTCAAATGGAAGTTTTAAATGCAAAGATCTCCTCCTCCTATGCTTCTTCTTCCTCCTCCTCTTCCTCTTCCTTTTTCTTATGATTATTTCCTCTCCACCTCTTCCGCCTCCATCTTCTCCCTCTCTTACACCTTCACTTTTATTTTATTTCCCTTATTTTGTCTCTTCTCATCTTTTCTTTTTTTATGCTTATAACTGAGGAATATAAGTTTTTTTACAAACCTCAAGAAAAATACTCACTCGTTATCTTTTAATGTCCCAGAATACATTACAAATTATGTTATAGAATGTTTCCTTATGTGTATGAAATCATATACTAATTTTTTAAATACAGTCTATTTCTTATATAGTTGTTTGAGTACAATGTCTTCATATGAAAACAAAATGGATGTAAATATTTCTTTTGGGGCATTAACAACTCAACACAGCAGCTGTATTTTGGGGAAAATATGTAAATATTTGTAATTCTTGTGAACTGTGTCTTCAGCAATTTCTGATGCTTTGGTATGTGCATGGCATTTGTATTTATAAACAATAATTCAATTAATATGTTAATGTTATAATCAATGAAGAAAAATGACCTGTGAATATTTAAAAATTATCTGGATACATAAATGCTTTCAGTGATTTGTAAGCAAATGACATGTCTCTGAAAAATAATTTTTTAGCAAAATCCATCTGTATTTTTAAACAATTAATGGTTCCTATTACCTTGTAATAAGCTTGTTATTTAAATGTTTGACATATATAAAATATTCAGAAAACACATAGCCTCTTATATATACAAAATATCCCCTTATTTTCTTTTTATTATGTAATACTATAACCACTTCTTTGTATTTTGCTTTGAGAATATTTTGAATTTTTAGACTTTCATGAATTTTATTTTTAAAGTAGAATCATGTCACTGCCCACATTTGTCCTATTCATCCTGTATTTATTCAGTTATTAAACATTCATTATTTATATTTCTCTTTTTTTCTGAAATGGCTTCAAGAATGAATGCCTAACTTAACAAATAAAAATGTGGAATGCCAGGATAAATTTGTATTTTAGATTTAAAAAAAAGCTATTTTTGAGTGTGTCACAAATATCATATGCGACAGTCCTATTTTTAGGGGGATTTGGGTCACACCCAGTGGTGCTCAGGGTTACTCCTTGCTCTGTACTCAGAAATTGTTCCTGGCAGGCACAGAGACCACAGGGGATCCCAGGAATCAAACCAGGGTCTCTTCAAGGTTGGACACTTGCAAGGCAAATGCCCTACCACTGTGCTATCATTCCAGCCCCGGGACAGTTCTACTATAAAATTTTGTATCTAACATTCCAATTCAACTGGGTGTATTTTAACCTTAGTCTCAATGTTTGCTCCCAGTCGCTAACTGCTATTGGAGTCTAGGACTCCAAAACAAAGATCTGGTGAGATGCAGGTCTGGAAGCAAATGTTGATGCAGGAAATAATCCACACAGTGAAGTAGTACAAGAATGGTTTCAGGAAATTCAGCACTCAAGCAAGGAATAAAACCAGGCTTTCTGCTCTTTTTTTTTTTTTTTTCCTTGGGCCACACCCGTGACGCTCAGGGGTTACTCCTGGCCATTTGCTCAGAAGTCGCTCCTGGCAGGTACGGGGGACCATATGGGGAACCGGGGGATCGAACCGCGGTTCGTCCTAGGTTAGTGCAGGCACTTACCTCCAGCACCACCGCCCGGCCCCAGGCTTTCTGCTCTTAAGAAGGAATGCTATTCAGCTATTCAGTGAAACGAAACAGAAGAATGAGCCTTTGCCTTCCTCAGACCTCTGCTTTTATTGACAAGAATCAGGCCACACCTTAGGATGGGAGAAGAATACCAAGTAGGGAATAATCCCTACCATCACCAGATAACACACTAGGGTGGAGTATAAATATTGATTAGGGTAGGACCAGTAAGCCAACAACTAACCTTAAGTTTCTTCATGGTGACCCTGACCTTTTTTAAGGTGCTACTCCAGGCTGTGCTCTGGGCTCACTCCTAACTCTGTGCACAGGATGCATGCCTAGCTCTGCTCAGAGGTTCCTCCTGGCAGATCTCCGAAGGCAATATATGGTACCTGGGTTCAAACCAGGTCAATCACTTGCAAAACAAGAGGCTTAGTTAACACCTTGACTTTTAGATTTTCATTCTAAATTTTTTTCTTTCTTTTCTATAATGTTCTACTTACAAGTTTTGCTAGTTAAAATATCTTTGGCATACAGAAAAACACCAAATCAAATTAAAAACCCTTTTAGAATTCTTTTTTATGTAAATGATTAAGCTGAAGTAATTATTTGAATCTTTCTTGTCTCAGATACTAGGTAATAAATTATTTTAAGTTATAAGAGCATAATATATTGTAAGAAAAATATTAACCCTAAATTGAAACAAACTTTGGACAACATGGAAGATTGCTTCTTCATATAGATTATCTTCTATAAAATCATAGTACTGAATTTCTGGCTAATGACAGCAACAGGTTCATTCTAAAACAGAAACAATAGAACGGGTTAGAGTGAATTCTTCATTTTTTGCAGTTTATTTTAAGCACTATGGTCTAAAAAATAAATAAAAATAAATAAATAAACCATGTTTTATTGGCTTAGTTTCATACATAAATGTTATTGATTTGATTTCATACATAAAAGTCTCAACACTGTAGCCACTATCTTCACCTTCCTCCACCATCACCCCAGAGTCCCTCACCATAGCCTCTAATACTCCCTGTAAAAACTTCTTACTAGAAATCAACTTTCCATTTCTATTTTCTTTGTGCATCTGGTATTTACAAATAACCAGCTTTCATAGGACCCAGAAATTCCACTTCTTGGTGTCTACCCCAAAGGCCCGAAAGCTCTACTCAGAAAAGACAATTTCACTCCTATGTTTGTTAAAACACTAACTAGTCAAGATAGCCAAAATCGGGAAATCATGTATTTTCACACTAAATTAGGCTTCATTTCCTGAATGGTATAAATTGATCAATACCTGACTCTTATTCCTGATGGCAGCAGATGTTGAGTTCAGACAGAAATGTTTATCTCTGTTCACTTGTACACAGAGATGTTTAGCCATGCTCACTTGTACACACACCAATATGCAGAGACTGATGACTTTGAAGGATATAAACTCAAAGACCTAAATCATGGGGTGGGGGACTAAATCATACATTCATTAAACCCTGCTGGGTATATGCAATATAACATACCTCTTATAACTGTCTGTATAATATATTTATAACTATATCAAAAAATGCCATAACTGATAAATCAACTTTCTTTCTATAAACTAACCTTGTTTTTGATCATGTTAAAGTTATTGCTTCATAGACCTTTGAGAGTGAACTTAATTCTCCTATAATGACTAAAGCTATTCTGCAACCCACTTCTTCTTTAGAGTCATTTTGTCTAAGAACAGCATGCCAGGGTAAATTTCAAAAACACTGATATAAAATACATCTATTTTTTTACCAGTACCAGTGGTCATATTTCACCAAGATAAATTCAATCTAATGAACATAACTTTAAAATTCAGTAAATTTCAATACCTATTTCTTTCTACTAAAATAAAGGAAACACGAATTCAAATGAGAAATCATCATAATTGTACTAGGACCACCAGAATTCATGGCATGAAATTGGAAATCCCAGACAGAAGCAAATATACACTCATATGATCCTTTTGGACACTCTGGCACTGCCTTTAATGACGACATTGATAAGAACCATCTGCCAACCACCTGTCAATGCTGAGACCCTCAGTAACTTTATCCTTCCAGATCCCTTTGGTCTTGTGAAAGACACCACAGAGGACAATGGCTGGGCTGAAGCCTCCCCAGTTTCTCTCCTCAGAGATTCCACAGTGACAGATTCTCTTTAGAAACCCAACAGCCTGTATCCTTAGAGCATTCCTGGCTAAGCCTCACACTCTTTCTCGCTGGTCTTTTAAACAAAGTACCATGAGCTCTGTGGACAGTGCCCCTTGGAATGAGCATGCTTGCAGTTGAAATTTTGTTTGTTTCCCAGTGCATCACGATAGGCTGTAGCAGCATGCAACCATTTGAAGGCAAGAGAGACCCGTGAGAGAGTAGAAGAGTGACTGGACTCCTGTTTGCCATGTCTGAGGAAACTGACTCTGGCTCATGTTCAATCAGATTCAAAGGTCTCAGCAATAGAGGTCTTGGGCCATACATAGTATGAAACATGGCATGTGCTTCCTTTGTCTTTTGTTATGATCGAAAAAAATCAGCTGTGAGTGTGCGTGACTCCAGCCATAGTCATCATAGGCATGTGGAGATTTGGAAGACTTTAAGGGACTGAACTTGTTACCATCATCTGTAAAATGTTTCTGCCTTTGGGGCTGGAGAAATTGCTCTATAGGCTTTGCATGCTGGAGATCTGGGTTCAATTCTAGGTGCCCCCTGGTCCTCAAAGCTTTATCACTGGGAACAATCCTCAAGAACTGAGGCAGCAAGAGTGTCTGAGCACTGCCAAGGAGCTCAATGAACTAAGTTGCTGCCTCTGTGGAGCACTGTGATTCCTCCAACAAACCTACCTGCAGTCAGCAGGTCATAAGGTAGAAAAGTTCAACACAGAATGGCCTCCCTTGATTCCTCATTTGACAAAGTCATTCAACCACTGGCTCCACCTTCTCACACAGCAGAGCTGGGTGTGGTCACCAGACTACAGTCAGTCTCTGAAAACATATATTAATTAAAACAGAGGCTGCTCAGTTTCCCCAAGACTGGCGACCCAGAGCCACCCTAACCTCGGCGTCACCCACTCTTTCTAGCTCTTGGTCTCTGTATGGAGCCACCTACTATTTGCATTTTAGAAGGATTCCCAGGAAGGGAAATCATTCCTGGTACAAGAATGACCCTGTCTACCCTCCAGAGTCCAATTCTCACTACCCTGGGCACAGGTGGGATACAGGTATCCTCGGGCACCAGGCTTCCTTCCCAGTGCCAGTCCTGTCCCCATCTCAGGGCACCAAGTCTGCAGGATGCTTTGAATGACATGATGCAAGCAGTGTGAGCCCCGGGAACTGATGAATCACAGACTCGACTTTGCTATAAACAGAGCAGAGTCATGAGCTGGGGCACCCCTGACCTCTGCCCCCAGAGCTTCTCAGAGGCCTCTGAGCTGACTAAACCAACGGCTTCCCTTTCTGGCTCAGCTCCTTGTGTGGGAGGTTGACTAATCACCCTAAGACGCCAGGCTGCTTCTGGGTGGTCCTGACCTCAGGACCCTGCACAGCTCCACTGGCTCGGATCTGCCAGCCCACCTTGAGCTCCTCTGCTTGCCCAGGAGCTGTGGCCTTTCCCATTCTCCAGAATGATGGCTTTTTCCAGCTCAGACCTGTTGCAGAAACTTCACTCTTTATCCCCTGAGTCCCCTTCCAGGGGCTTCTGTCTGGCCCTCCAAGAGAGCCAAACCATAGCTGAGTGAATGTTAACCAACTCCTGTGCGCTTTGCTTTGGCAGTAGTTCAACCAGCTGAAATTTTTGTAGGTGGGTCAAATCTGCACACCTGCTAGCTCCAGAGCCGTACCCTGTGCTAACGTGACTTCTAGATATGGCACGGATAAGGTTCCATGGAATCAGAGTGGGCACCACAGACTCACCAGCAAGTCTGAGCGCCAAAGCACAGGAGACGTGGTCTGAGAATGGCTGTGGGTGTGCACATGAGTATATGCATCTGCATATGTGGGTCTGTGGGTGTGCATCTGCAGTTGGGTGTCTGCTGTTTTATTCTGTGTGTATATATACAGATATGCATCTGTGTGTGTGCATCTGCAAGTGTGTGCGCGTGGGTATGCATCTATGATATACATCTTTAAATGTGTGTCTCTGGGTGTGCACCACTGGGTGTATGTCTGCACCATTGAGTGTATGCATCTATTGGTGTGAGTTTCTGGGTGTGCAGCTCCAGTGTGCATCTGTGAGAGTATGTCTCCCTCCAGGCTGTGTCTGTGGATGTATATCTCAACGTGTATATCCCCATAACGTGTATGTCTGTGTGCGGTTGCGTATCCGCAGGTGTGCACCTCAAGGTGTCATCTTTGGATGAGTAACTCCAGGTGTGCTTCTCCGGGTGTGCATCTGAGGTATGCATCTGTGGGTGTGTATCTCTGGGTGTGATTCTCTAGGTGTGCATCTGTTGGTGTGCGACTGTGTGGCTGCTGTGTGCGCAGTTCTGCACATCTGCCTGGTGTTCTCTAGTGCCTCCAAACACACCAGCAATCAACAAAGTCACCTCTGTTTCAAGGGGTCGAAGACTGGATGTCCCCCCTTGGTTGGGTCAAAGCCTGACTTATGGAAAACAGGTGGAGAGGATTCACTTTTGCAGCAGAACCATCCACCAGGCACTTCCACTGCAAATATTTAGACAAAGTCACTGTCCACATGAGTCTCTGTCTGCAATCCTCAGCTCACTTTGCAGAAACAAATCCTTAGAGCCGATCCCTCTGCAGGCATCAGCCGGGTCCCAGTTCACCTGCCAAGAAACCCACTGGCAGGAATATCCAGGCGCCTGAGTTTCAGGCACCTGTCCCTGCTGTCCTGAATTGGGTTCTGGCTCTGTCCTTGTGTTCTGGAATGGAGCCCTCCCAGACAGTCTGTGCTCCACTATTGTGCTGTCTCCCCAACATCAAGGACTGTTGGGTTGGTAGTATAAACTGAGTCTAAGCAAATTCCTCTTTGTCTCTAGTTAATAGAAAGCTCATTGAATCGGCAAAAAAAAGTCCCCGACGTTCCTATGCGATACGCAATCATTCAAATGTGAAATGATACTGCAATGTGTTACATGCTATACATATTTATAGTCAATAAAAACCTCTCTGTTCCTTTCACATTAAAAATGGTTAATATATGTGTAATAGGACTTCATGTGTAGAGGACAAAGAAAGGAACCACTTATAGCCTTTCTAAATGAATGTTTCTCAGCCAGACCCCTGCTGTCCCACTCCCAGCTAGACTCTCAGGATAGGGAGTGTCCCATTTCCAGTCCCCCACATGGTGAATCTAGGGGTGCAGAGCTTAAGGCAGCCCAGAT